>JACYFF010031954.1:4434331-4464572 GCA_017589665.1 Selenicereus undatus | reverse complement strand
TATATATATATATATAAGTGAGTCCAAACACTGCAGTTACAACATATGTCATCTGAACCATTTATGAAGATTTTATTTAAAAATAAAAATTAAAACAATATGTGATTTAAAGTCATTATAATGAATAATATCTTTTAATTTCAACTACTTCAATGGAAAAAAAATGAAATAAATTTTAGATATGTTAATATTATTATTTCTAAAAATTTAAATAATAAGATTAATTATAATATTTCTAAAAATATTTTAGCTAAAATTCTAAAACAAACTGTGCGTAACACGGATTTAAAGGCCAGTATATTGTAATCAAGGTGTCCAGGACACCTTGTTGAAATATGAAGGGGGACACCAAGAAATGTGATGCATTATACACTTAATGAGTAATTTGACCTTCAAGCTAATATGTATTGGCTTGAAGGATAGACTTTACAATGACAACTTTGAGTTTTACTAAACATTATGCCATCATGAACTCCAAAAAATTAAATCACAAGCTAAAGATTTCATGACTTGGAGATAGTACCACCTGTTCTTTTTCTTCTTGTTGAAAGATAAGGATGTGCATACAAAAACACGTGATTATCACGATACACACATAACATGATATGCGAAATGCATCAAATAATATTTTGTGATAAACAAATGAAAGGCATTTTGATGCATTCCTTTGACCAGAGCTGTAATTATAGGTGCTAATACATGCATAAAGATCAAATTGCTCAATATATAGCATAGACTATCATAGACTTATGCCCCTTTTTTGGTGAGGATTGGTTGACATTTAAACAACACAGCAGATCCCAGAGAAATTAATGCTGCACCAAACAGCATCAACTCAAGTACTGCTAGATGACAACTGATACATGATGCATACACCTAGCTAGCTTCAAACACCTTTGGACCCAAATTACATTATTTGAAGCATGCTAGGGATGAACAGTCCTATTAGTTACGCGACTCTAGCACGTTTAAGTCTGCTTTCAGGCAATCCAATGTATAAATCAGTCTCCACCTCTGAGATTTGGCTATTTGTATCTTCTGATGGGGTGTCCTCGGCTGCTTGGTTTGGTGTTTCCTTGTGCAGCAATCCATAGTGTGAACACTGAAAAGATACAAACCCATGTCAAATACATGCATAAGTCTGAATATGGATTGACACCCCCACCGCCTCCCCCACCAAACATTTTGGGGTGGGGGAAATCCATCTAAGTAGAAACTATGTTTCCATATAAAGAGTAAGATTGTTGTATCTGACCTCCATTCCACGCACTGCTTAAGAGGGGTTCTAAAGTAAGGATTTGAATTTCGAATTGGAAAACTCAAATGTTGGAAGAAACTGACATCGTCTTCTTGGTTGCACATATTGTATTTTATTGTTAAATGAGAACAAATTGTGCATTTGATCATATCTAGGTAACAAGGAAATAGCACAGATAAATCAAGAAGTTGTTGATGCAGATGAAGAAGACAGAGAATCTATCTAATATTAGGAATTTAGGATTTATTTTAATATTTGAAAACTTACGGTATTTAGGTATTTTTATGTAATTTTTGTAAGTTTACTTATAAACTATTTTGGATAAATCATAATAAGGATATTTAGGAGTATTTAGATAATATTGAATTTCCTATTCTATATAGGTTTAGTTTAGATAGTTTACTAATAGTATTCAAAGTCTACAGACTATTATAAATGGATGTCTTGTCTTAGATGACTATTATCTATTATATACTATTGAATATTGAATGAATATTGATTTGAGCGCAGAGATGTCAATCCCTCTCTTTCCTCTTTCTCTCCCTTTTTCTATATCTAATCTCTATTAATTTGCTATCCGAACAAGTTCTCGATTCAAAGCCAACTCACGTCCCAAATTCCGCCTGCCAACTAAACCAAGGGTTTGATACAGTGAAAAAAAAAATTGCTTCAAGCGTTCGAACCCTCGCCCATGCCATACACAGCCACCAGCCTCATCACAGCCAACATACCCAACAATTGCTGCCGCCAGCCATATGTTCTGCTTACAGAAGATGATTACCCCCAAAAAGTTTTGATCTTTGACCCCCAGGAGGGGAAAAACAAACAAAAATAAGAAATCAGATCTGCTTGAAAATTGTTGTAGAACTCCAGATTATTTATTTATTGTAACTGTAATAATCCGACCCTAAATTATGTTTATTTATTTAATTAAGTCATATTATTAATTGTTCATGTTTATTTATCTCATTTAATCATCCCGATTGAAAGAATTCATTTTGGGTCACTCTTTGCAATTCGAGTTTCATGTACCGTAACAATTTTGGGTGAATCGATATTAGGCCTTGGTAAATATGATTAGGTGACAAATTATTTTTCATAATGTCACAAAAGTTTAATTTTTAACCATGCAAAAATTTGGGCCCAAATTCATTAATTTTGGCTCAATTCATTTGGGCCTGATTTGCAGTCCGATTCATTTTGGGCTTAAATTGTGGCCCGAAAATTTTAGTGTAATTAAATTAAGTTAATCACTATCATTTGCACTAATTTTTGGTCAACAAACAGCTACTCTTTGAGGTGAAAAATTCAACCAAATATATATAAAGTATTTCTAGCCTAGTAAAAGAAGCAAAAAATCACAAACTCATCTTCCCCTTCTCTCTTCTCCATAACCGGCCACCTTGCTTGCTGCTGTGTTGCCGCCACCAGCCCCCACCGGAGCAGCCACCACTACCAATCCACCACCACCAGCTCAGCCACCATCCCCTCTCAACCCCTACCTTCATCAACCACTTCTTCCACCTCTTTTGTAGGCAACAAAGTGAGTAAACCCTATTCTTGTTCTTGTGCTTTTTTTGTGCGTTAACTTTGATTCTTGTTTTGTTATTTTTGATGATTGATTATGTTGTTTTGATAGAAATAAGAGTTATTTTAGTGTTTTAATTGTTGGGGAAGCTTGGGAGTAAGTGGGAGTTAAGATTGTTCATGGCCATGCGGTTCAAACTTAAGTGATGTTTATGGATTGTTTTGTATTTATTTTGACAATCTTCAGCATCATAAATGATTATGGTAGTGTTGGTATGGTTTTGACTGAGTTAAAGGTGAACCCAAGTGGGCCAAAAGTTAGGGTTCATTGATGATTATACAAAGCTTAGCTTTCTTTTAACATCAAGCATGTTATTTGTGTGTATTTGATTGAGAATTGAATCTTTGGTGTGTCTTTCAACTTGAAAAAAAATGATGTGGTGTGATTTTTGAAAAATGATGGATTATGAAAATTTCTTCAATTGATTATAACGGATCATTTTGCTCATCTATGCAAATAAATAAGATCATGGCTTTGTTTTGAGTGGATTTGAGAAAGAGAAATTGAAAATTTGATATAGATGATTATGGAATGAAATTGAGTATTATGATTTTGTGCAGTGATGGGAAAGACCCAAGCTTTAGTACATGATTTTAAGGAATGATTTTAGATAATGATTTATATGAAAAGAAATTAGAAAGCAAGCAAAAGTAGTGTGATTGTGAACTAGCAAAAAACAAGGGTCACTTTGCTAATAAACTGATAATGATTGGCCCAACCAACAATTATAATTTTTGGTGAGTAGATATATCAATGAGTTAGCTTTTAAATGTCTTTTGAATCGCTCCAATCCAAACTATGTGGAAAAAGTTATGGTCGTTTTGCTAAGACTGCGTAAGATAGACTGTAGCTGTGCACAGTTGTAGTCTAGCCCAATTTCAGGAACCGTTTTAAGAGAATTGTATTTTGTACTATGAATGAAACTTTTTAGGGACTTCTTAAGCTTTTCATACTGGGGTTTTAGATCTCCATTTGAAGTCAAGGGTAAAAGTTATAAATTTTCTGAGGTAGACCTTGAATCGGTGATAACTTTGATTGTACTTAGAAGCTTATTTGATTTAAAAAACTAAGTTGTATGGCATGTGCAAAAAAATTGAAGTGGGGAAATTGATAACTCAATATCAGTATTTATTGGTCCAAACATGTGTATTTAAAGTTATTTTGAACCTACCACCACTCCAACAATTGATTATTCACGTCCAATGATAACCATCAAAGTCTTTCTTTTATAATTCCAATTATTCAACCTTGATCAATTTTAACTCCGCATTATTCACTTTGAGCTAAATTACCCTAATTCATTTAGCTTTCAAATTATTTTGGTGTAACTTATTTTCTATGGAATTATTTGAGTTATGGATGCCTTTTAATGTATTTCTATTAGAGTTATAATTATGAAAGTCAGCGTTGTTTACTAATTAAATATACCTATAATTATATTTCTTAAACAGAATCGAGACCTAATCTATCATTTCACATCGTGAATAAGTATTATCAAGTGAAATTGCATTTTTTAAGACTCGAGATATGTTCATTGCCTACATCTTTTAATTAGAAACCAACATGTATTTATCAAAACTAAAATGTTTAAGTACATTAATAAATCAGTTTAATTAGTGGTTTATCACATAATTAGTGATCCCATCAGTTATCAATTAAATGCCCTTCAGTTACTCGCACGGCTTCAGACTAGGTCATCGATCGGCTTGGTAGGTGTACACCTATCCATAGAATTTAACAGTTACAAGGGGCTCGCTACCGTATAATAATTAGCAATGCAGTTTTACATTTATCTCAGTTACTATTTTAACTTAAAATGAATTCCATGCTACATTATGTGGTGCTACTGCATTATTTTTACTATTGTTTAATATAAAGCATGGATGATGATGACCTGGAATGTTTATTATAAGAGATTATTCATCATCAATTATATCCGATAACAAACAAGATTCTTTATGAGGTGTTATCATTGTATGGATACGTGAAGAAGGTCATGAGATATAAGGGAGCAGTTGATTTTCATGCATATATCAAATTTTCCTCAAGGAGAGATGCAAGGAGAGCTTTTCATGAACTTCAAGGGAAGTACATATATGATAATGGCTGTGAGTTGGAATTATGGCCTGCACAGTCTAGAAAACTCCCTGTTTTGGAGCCTATGAAGCTAATTTAGTTAATACATCTTTGAAATCTAAAACCTATGAGGATGCTTTCTATGATCTTATTGGACATTCACTACAAAAACATGCCCATTTATATACGATATTAGATACGAATTTTTAATTTCGTTTCTGTGTCTAGTTTAGAAATGAAATTCGGAAAGTAATTACTTTTCGTATCTAATGGATGCGCAAAATGGAAACAAAGGGCGTATGGCGTTTCTATTGGAGACCAAGTGTCAAATTTCATATAAATGATTCGTCTCCAAAAAAATTTCAATTTATTGCCCCATTTTTTGCTCTTGGCACCCGCGATTTCAATTGAGCGCGAACCAAAACAAGAGCCCCCGCAACTTCCTCTTCCTCCTCAAAGACCCTAGCCGCGACAATCGTCAGATTTCCGACAGCTTTATCGGTGGTCTCGGCGGCGCATTATCAAAGCTCTAGTGAGTGTATTTCTATTTCTTACTTTCTGCCGTCATTGTTCGTACTAGTGTCCATGTTTCCTCTGTCGGGGTTTTGCCTTTTAGGTTTACAAGGCTACGGACAAGTTATCCGAAAAGTTCTCCGGCAATTGCAAGTTTTCGGGGAGTTCTTCGGCAATTCCAGGCATCCAGCTAGTTGTGGTCCCCGCCAAACACTATAAGAGCCTGAATTTTTTGGTTAAATTGCTTGTGAAATTGCCGAAGTTGTTAAATTTGCTTGAGGATAGCTTCTCTCTCAACATTCTTTGAAAGCAATGAAGGAATCTGAGTCCCTCTAGCCAAAATTAGGGTAAAGCTAAGAAGGCCATGGTAGCAGTAGGCAACCAACTCCTTGCAGAGAGAAAACCTGAGCATAACTTGAATTCTGAGCCCCAATTTCAAAATAGAACCACCAGAAGAAGAAGCATCAAAAACCTAATCATACCCACCTCCAATAGAGGGCCAAATCGACGAAACCACTTGATCAAAAGCCTCCATTCTTTTTTGGGCACCAAATTCATGTATGCATATAGAGACTTTCTTTAGCATCTGAATTAATTTTTTTTCATATTGAAGTATTATGTAATTTTCATTTTTGAAGAGGATTCACCGTTAATAACATCTTTTAAATTATTATGTTTTCTAAAAGTCATAAGTTGCATGTATTCTAGATGTAATTGCAAATCAATAACAGCTAGATATATTACATACAAAGGATTTCAAAAAGCTGCATGTCTTCTAGATTTCACTATCTTAGATTTCACTATCCTGCTTAAACAAAGGGCTCGTCATTCAATGGCTTCCACAATAGGGCATCACCTCTGTTTGTCGGGGTATTTTGCACCCCAAATTGCGAATTTAGGGCTGAAAATCCGACCGATTGGGGGAATTTTGGGGATAGCTTGGGAAGACCTCATGAGGGTGTCAAAGAAAAGCTTAGGTTGGTCATGGGAAAGCTTTTGGTGAGGTATCACATCCTGGTCGCTCATCTACTGTAAGGGATGAAGAAAACCTCATACGGGATATGGTGGTGGATGCGTACAGTTCGATGACATCCTGTATGGCAGATGAAGGGATGAATGATGCTGAAGAGGATCCTTTTTTAGACATGAAAAGATTCATTGAGTTAGTGCAAGCAGCTAAGAAGCCTTTGTATGAGGGATCTGATATGTCTCTTTTGAAAGTCGTTGCACAGCTAACCAACTATTTCCATGTGTTATTGAGGTGAAATTTGATCAGCCCTGCTGTAATTGCTGTTCAACTTTAGGATTAGACGAAGACTATTAATTAAGATTTTTGCTTTCCTTTTGGGGGGGAGGGAAGGCTTTATTTCAGCATTAGGTATGTATTAATACTGCACTGCTATTATTTGATGGAGAATTGCCCAAACTGCACACATGTTAAGGAGTGAGGCTGACTGAATACATTGCAGATTAACTCTAAAATTCGTTTGAGTCGAAGTATATGAGAGAATTCAAAATTTTGGCGATAGAATCTCTATTCTAATGCAATGCAGTGGCCATGCAAGATCCCTTTTTGGTTTAGCAATATTTTGGTTGTCTTTAAGTGGTAATGGTCAAAGATGCTAAAAATGAGAGGACTTCTCTTCTTCTGTGAATCCAATTCCCATTTGCTAATAATACTAACCTGGAGAAAAGCTATTACATTCATTGCAAATATGGTTTTCATTCATGTGGAAGAAGTGCATTGGATTGTTGCACCAAGGGTATGGTCTTTCCTCCTCCCTAGTTTGCCTGAGTTTCCTTGTTGCCTATCTTTGATGCACTAAATAGCAATTTGTTGATTTCTGAAGTTTATGGATTTGATGTAGTAACTAGCAAGCAATTTGGTTGAGTTTCATTTTTATTCAAGTGCAGTAAGGGGTTTTCTTGGTATCGTATGTTCGTGTACTCACTGCCCCCCTTTATTTTTCTCTCTTCCCTTCCCACCCCCATTGTAACTAGCAATTTGTTGATGAAGGCAATGCCATTCCAAGCCACAAAACACTATGTGTATATATAGAGAGACTTGTGCATGGCACTGATGTTGGATTGTCTTCATTGTAGGATGAGCATCAATGTTTGAAACTTAATGCTTCACAGTCAGGGGTCCAAGCGAATGATGACGAACTTTTTCTTCAAGCTGCTGGAGGTGTCAACAAGAAAGGTATGGTCTATGGACTTAAGAACCACACCCAAGCATACTACGAGAGAGTGGGAGCATCTACTCTATCCTCACCTTCCACACCCACATCTTACACTCTCTCCATGTATGCTCAATTGGTGAGTCGCTTGCAAAAATCAAAAGAGCAACTCAATGCCACAAAGGAAGAGCTTACTTTGACGAAGAATGAAGTTAAGCAAACCAAAGATGCTATTGCTAAGATTGAATCGCGCTTTGGGAGCTTGAGCTCTTAGGTTTCCCCTTCTCCCTTACCTTTACTCTTAGGTTAGTAATTGACTTGGTATATGCTTATATATGTTAGTATATGACTTGGGTTTATTGGATGGGTATGCGGTGGTGTTTGATACACACTTCCAACAAGGCTTTGGTCGCGGTACATCTTTTGGATGTATATTGGTGGATAATACGATTGGTAGTTGCAACTTAGGTTTGTTGGATAGGCATGCGGTGGTGTTTGGTATACACATTGAACATTGCTTTGCTCGTGGTATATTTTTTGGATGTTAATTGGTTGGTGGTTGCTCTTTGCATACACTCGATACTTGGAATTTTGTTGTCAAGTTCTAATATACTTTGGTTATATACATATATTTGATTGGTTGGTATGTATGATGTAATGTGGGACTAGGGATGGCAGTATAATCCGAATTCGATGTAAATCCGATCTGATTTGTGGCAAAATTATCCGATTTGAATCCAACAAAAAATAATCCGATTCAGAGTCCGATAAAAATAATCCGAATCCGACTCCGATCTGAGCGGATTTGGAGGAGAGTTCATCTGATCCGATTAACATCCGATCCGATATCTTTTTCTAATAATTTCAACTTTTTTTGAAGATAAAAAAATCTTAATATGATAACTCTCAAAAAATCCACATAAGGTTTGCACTCTATGTGTAGTACACTTTTCTTTCTTAGCTAATCTCTTCTTCTCTCTTGATCTTTTTCTCGTTCTCTTATCTTTGTCAATCAAAGTTGTACTTTCTCCCTTTCCTTTCTGCTGTTGTACTATTGTCTATCCCTTTCACTCTAAAGTGAATTTGCATTCTCTTTTTCCAACACATTTTTCCTTTAACACATTGAAATGTTTAATATAAAAAGCTATTAGACATTAAAGAGGTATTTAATATTGTACTTACAAGTGGGCAAAAATAAGGTTGGAAATAAAAATTGTGTAAGTACTGAATAAAAATATATAATCGGATTATATCCGATTATATCCGGATTTAATCCGATCCGAAACCAATCCGAATTCGATTTAACATCCGATCCGACGGAGTCGGATTTGGATTGGATTTTCAAATCCGATTATTAATTGGATCGGATTTGGATGTCTATACATCCGATCCGAATCCGACCTGTTGCCATCCCTATGTGGGACTCATATGTATTGCAATATCTATTTGCTTTTGGGAATTCGGCAACTGTTGTGAATTTTTGGATTTTTGGAATAAAAGTTCCAGATTAGAAACGAAAAACAGCAGGTCAGAAACGGAAGTGTTGCGTTTTCTGGAAATACAGTTGATTAATCAGATACAAAATTTAGATACGAAATTGCATTTGTATCTAATTGAGTCGAAGAAACATTACAATAGATACGAAATATTTGCTTTCAATTTGATGCGAAAAAGGGTGGTTGTATCTAGCTTCGTATTAGTTTGATACGAATATTTAATAGCCAGATATGAAAGCATGTCAGTATCTGTTAGATGCGAAAATCGTGTTCATTTCCAAAGTTAGTATCTAACATAAACTAAATCCCATTTCGTCTTCATTTTTAGTCTGCGACCATGCCTTTTGATACAAAGTTGGGTTCGTTTTTGTTTCGTCACTGATGGGCTTTAGAATTGAAATACCATCATTTAGAAACGAAAATTTTCATATCTAAATGAGCGCATTTTTGTAGTGAGTGTATCGGTGCTAAATGTCTTGGTGCTAATAGTCCACTAGCACAACTTGAGATCCATCATAACGTGAAGGAGGAAGTCATAATTGAATTTGAGTCGAATGAGTAAAACTTTGATCTAGGTACTAAGGTTGGGAAAGAGTCATTTAACACTGAAATTTTAGTAGCGAGAGAACAAAGTTTAGAAGAACTTGACAAAAAATTAGAGGAATTGCAGAAAGGAACTGAATTGATATCTTAGAATTTGCTAAAAGAATGAATAGTAGGTGCAATAAACCCATAGAATCGCTTCAAGGGGTATGTAGCAAAAACTTGTTGAGTACTAATGCTCAACTAGATAGCGTTGAAGAGATACTAGTACATTGAGAAACAAAAGAAAAGCCTATTGATTCAGTTTTGACAAATCCATCAAAGGTTACTAAAGCTCCTATAGAAACTATTGAAGTAAATGGTTTTACTTTGGTTCAAGAAACTTTGTAACATAGAAAGTCAAGTTGTGAACAAAGAAATTGAGTGTGGAATAACATACAATAATGTTCATTCCATCAACTATATCATCGACTCCTATCTCTTGGTTGTCAAAGACCTATGTCTGACTCTCTCAAGGTTGCTACTCATGGAGAAATCTCAAAAAAGTTTCTGTGTTGCGTCTTCATACATCTTGATGTTAGTTATGTGCTTCAACTTTCTTATTCTAACCCAATTTAAAACTCGGGACTAGTTTTTTCCAACCAGAGAAGAATGATGCATATGAAAAAGAAAGAGAATATATCTAATATTAGGAATCTAGGATTTATTTTAATATTTGAAAACTTATGGTATTTTGGTATTTCTATGTTAGTCAACTTATATAGACAATTTTAGATAAGCCATAATAAGGATATTTAGAAGCATTTAGAAAATATTGAGTTTCCTATTCTATATAGGTTTGGTTTAGATAGTTTCCAAATAGTATTCTAAGTCTATAGACTGTTATAAATTGATGTTTGTCTTAGGCAACTATTATCTATTACACACTATTGAATATTAAATAAATATTGATTTGAGCACAGAAATGTCAATTCCTCTCTTCTCTCTTTCTCTCTAATTTCTCCCTTCTTACCTTTTTCTACACCCAATCTCTATCAGTTGCTCTCAAGCTTCAGATGAAACTAAACAAATTCCACCCGAGGAAAAATTCCCTTGTCAAACAACCAATCACCAGATTTCCAGCGTCCTAGCTTACGGCAACATGAAAATAGGTGTTGGTTATGGTTTAAGGTGCAAACATCTTGATCTTACATGGCTCCTTGATTTGCCCAACAAGGATCTTATTCAACTCGTCTAAATTATTGCCTGTTTCATGACCCTTTCCAGTAAGACGTATATATTCAAAGTTCAAATACAGTTGGTCAACATATAGCATATGCATTTCCTAATAGTAGAATTTGCATTAAATTTATATAGCAGGTATGGTTATCAATTAACTAAATTGGCAAAGTCTTTAACAGTTGTGACAAGAGCCCTCTTAATTTCGAATCTTATCTGCATTAGACATTGCATCCCTGCTACACCACATATGTGTACTTGCATAGTATAGATTAATCTTTTATTGTAAGCTCGATGATAGTAGAAAAATTAGTTCTGGAAACATATATAGATAACAGGACTTGGGCTAACCTTCTCAGATAGCTTCATATTTTCTGTTGCAAGCTGCCTCTCCTGAATTTCATAACAAAGAGAAGCACAAGAGAAACAAGTCAAACAGATATCTACGGTATTTCTACTTGTCAGTTCTCTTGAAAATACTTTTAATGGCTTGCTTATGTAAGTGTACTGTCATGGTGAAGAGCATCATGAATTGAAATGTGCACATTTATTAGGTCAGAATATCTATATCTACTGATTCAACCACAATTAACAATTATTGCACAAAAAGGAGATCACAATTTGTGGCAGCAAGGAGCAAAGGTGTGCCCTAATGTATCAAAATTTGGTAAAACAGAAATCATTTTGACTCCTGCACTATAGAAGTTGCATCTTTAAGGGAGCAAAAATTGGGTAGTTTTCATGTATGTTGGTTTATGCTAAGTTAGGCAAGATATCATGGTAATTTCCAGTTTCTATTCTAGAGCATCATTTCCCAGGCCTTATAGAAGAAGACTAATGATTCGTTTCCCAAAAACATTATATCATTCAAGCCTAAGAAGTGCAATTCCATCATTTAATCAATGCTTACCTTTTCTTTCAACGACCTTATTTGTTCACTGAAAACTTGATTCTGAAATAAGAAGCATAAGATGACAAGCAATTAAACTTTCAAGCATAATAACCAATCAAAATGTAGAAAATTGGAGTACCATATTGAGATAATAGAAGAGAAAGGCGAAGTTGTGACTGGTGGAAAAACCTTTCTTGCTCTGATTTTGGTTACACTTCGTTCCAACTGATTCTCCAGCTGCTGCAGCTCTGGCAGACTGCATGATGCTAAGTTCTCTCCAAGAAATCTCCTAATTGAATAGCACATTTACCATAAGTTTGCACAAATTTGTCTATCAAGTCCTAACAAATAACAACTAGAGGCCATAGTAATTGAAATGAGTTATATCAAACTGATTTAAATCAAAGCTTGATACCCTTTTGAAGCCTCTATTTCGTCTATCTTCTTCATCAAATTTGCAGCTTCCTCCTTCAAGTTCTGCAATAAGTAAAGCCAATCAGTCAGAAAATTAAAAAAACAAATAATTGCTGCATTTTGACAGCTAAACTAAACCACTTGTTGAAATAGTCTTCACCATTGTCTCTTTCAGGGATAAGACTGTTATTTGACGTGTGCACATCTGGATCTCCTCGTACCCGCGAAAACGTAACCACACCAAAAGTTGTTGTTGTATTGTTGTCTGAGGTATTCATGCCTTAGCAATGCTAAAATTCATTTTGGGAGTTGTTGGCTAATGTTATTACTAAAAGACAATTCCCTACTGACTTCGAGCATATAAAGGGAGTCACAAGTGTTGAGTGTTTTTATAGGTGTTTCAGTAGTCTCTTTTCACCCAAATGGTTAACAGTGAAGTATTAGTCTACACGGTTGCTAACCTGCATATTTTGACATAATATGTAGTGAGTGGAAGATGTCTTTGATTATGGCCTACTGGATTGAGCTCCACTTTCCTATCAATGAAGCCTTGTAGAAGATTATTCCTAATTTTCCAGTGTATTTGGCGGCCCATGGTTGGAGAACACGCAATTTGACCTCTTCTATAGCTAAGATATGAAGGCAAGTAAAATTCATACATTTGCTTTTGGGGGGGGGGGGGTGCAGGAATGATTCTTCCAAAAAGTAGTTTTTCAATTTTCAGAGTTTGGGTGTAATAAAAAGGGATGCAAAATTGTTTTTTAAGGAAAATTATTTAGGGAGGAAATTGAGTTTCCTTTCCTCAGTTAACTGCCTTAATGAAACGGAGCACACAGAAAAGAGCTAAACCGATGCCTAGAAGCTTGCCCACACAAGGTTTTATATACATGAATAATCAACAGAACAATGCATGCAAATCAAATGAGGTTCCAACCAAAAAACTAATTAAGAAAAAATTGAATAACCCACTAGATTAAATACATGTTTAAGGCTTTTTAATTTCTCAATGTGTGACCGCTCCACTGTATAACTTCAATACGCCCTCTCTTACGAGCAGGGCACTAACAAATACTACGCCTTCCTAGTAATACACATTTCAAACTAAAGATACTCCTGACAATATTTTAAGCTCGTAAAAGTTCAAAATTCAAAGAAATAACACCCAAATGAACATCCATAACAGCCGGGGGGGGGTATATAGCTAAAAGACTGACTACTATTTCATAACAAAAAGTGCATAGATAAGAATACAGAAAATCCCTTTATTGGAATGTAAGTAAATGAATTAGAGTATTTATTTTGGAAAATAACTAATCGCAAAGAAGATATATGAAGCAAGAGAGAGCAGCATTCAATGTGAGTTTTGCTACATTCTATAGTAAGATTTGGCCGTAATACCCATCTTCACATATTCAACCCTAATACCAGTCACCAGAAGTTAATAATTATAGTTACCACTAGTTGGAGCTATATCAATTTGTTCAGGAAAGATTTATGAGAAGATATATGATGCAGCAATCAATTTGATTATGTGTCTAACTAGTTGGAGCTATGACAATTGTACCTGTATTCTGTGTGTAACATTTATGTGATTATCGTAAATAATTACATCTATGCAATAAATAGCTAATTAATTCCCATGAATCAATTGGAAGTTACATTAAATGATGAATGGATGAGGAGAGGGCACAATAACCTGCATATTTTCTGCATTTGTTTTCTCCTTGTCCTGTTGAGTATCTCTTGTATGCCTCACATACCGTGCTATTGTTTCCTGCATGCTGCAGTTAAACTTATTCAGCTAAAAGATTGGTTCCCCTTTACTGTAAATTAGTGCAATAATTAATTTTAAATCCATACAATATCTGTTATAAGCTTTTCTGTATTTCAAGCAACATTAATTTGGTACTGTGTAAAAATGAAGGATACTTCCAAGTTACCGAGCACCTTCAAACAGTCCAAGCGGATCCACGTCAGGCAATGGTGTTATGGTAGCGAATATATTGGGTTTTGGGTTCATCTTATGACAACTATTAGAAAATAATCAGAAAATTTTTTAACTAATACGATAAAACAAGGACAGACAAGTACAACCAAATCACTCACTGAACTGTTTTTGAGAGCATTGATCTTTTCTTCATATTGTAGTTAAGGTCCCTGAAGCATAGAGGCACAACAAAATGACAATGGGATATTTGCCTCTATAGTTAAGTTTATACAAGAAAATTTTTAGGATTAGCATGTTTCTCGTGTGGGAGATATGTTAGTAGGTAACGGATTAGGCCTCCATTAGACCTGGTTCTGTTCACCATCCCCCCTCCCCCAAAAAAGGGCACAATGATCCCCTCCCAGGTTAACTTAATATTGGGTTCAGTAGTATCCCCTATTTGGCCTATTTTAGTTCTAGAGACTGGCCAAGTCCAACCCTGGTTTTCTTACCAATAATATAAGAGCAAGAGCATGCCATCTACTAAAGTCTAAAGACTAACCCTAAAGCCACCATTCTGGATGACGAGGGAAAAGAGAAAAGGCAGAAGAAAAAAACAAAAGCAGCTTGTAAAAGATCCTAGAAGACTAAAGACGAACTGCATATTGTAAGTTAAAGATTTTAGAAGGTTTGAGGAGCTACTATCTACTTCATTTGGTTAATTTCATACCAATTGAGGCAAGTTTCAAGATTTTGGATTGTGTGGATTGTGGACTAACCATTGCTAGTAATGGAGGAGGATATGGGGCGTGTTAGAGTGTTGCAATTAGCTGAACAATCAGCTATCTTGGTGGCTTCATGAGACAATGTGTTTGTTTTGTTGGTCTAGGGTTTTAGGAGTCAACTGATGGCATTCGAAATATTACCATATATCCCGTTGTAATTTTGTATTTTAATTTTAAAAACCTTTTTGCATTGTTTTTTACCCTCTCGACATTAGTCTCAAAGCTTGGAATGACCATATGGATGAATAATTGACAGCGATGTTAGCAACTTTGGGGTTGATCAAAATCATTTAACACAAGAGTGAACGAGTGGTAAAATAATAGGAAAAGGACAAGGTTTCAAAAATTAAAACCAAAAACCGCAAAAAGTTATAGGATAATAAATATTAAATAGTAATCTTTCCCTTAACCTTTAACTAAAACATTGACAAATTGGTGTCTTGTAGAACTTTTAGGTTTAGGTATTTCATGTTCACAATAGTATTCTCATTTCGAAAGGAGTTCCAGTAGGAGGATTTTTTATGAACGAAAACAGAAAGGATGATGTGTATTGGCTTGGTCGACTATTGGTTTTAACAGAGGAGTGAGTTTGTGTGCGTCAGTGTGTGTGCACGTATCCATTTATGTGTGTCTGTGTGTACATAGAGACGTGTGTGTACATAAAGATGACTTTATCAAGACTTAGATATTTAATATTGTACAAGTACACATCAAAATATGTCCATGTCAATATAATGGAAACCCACCCACTTAGAAAAGTTGATAATAACGTTAGACCTTAGAACCAGTCGAAGCACGCAAGAGCAAAATAAAGCTCCAACTACACCGACGCAGACCAACAGAGACAACCTAACAACCTTCTTATAATAGGCCCGTGCATCTGAGTAATATCAATTCTAGGACATGTACAAATAGTACAAGTATAAATCAACGCAAATAAAAGGATGATGATTAGTTTATTTTCTGTGGCTGTGTGAGATCAATAAGTTATGGGGAGACAATGGATGGATGC
Source organism: Selenicereus undatus (assembly GCA_017589665.1). NCBI lineage: Eukaryota > Viridiplantae > Streptophyta > Magnoliopsida > Caryophyllales > Cactaceae > Selenicereus > Selenicereus undatus. Next base: position 4,448,670 of record JACYFF010031954.1, on the reverse strand, counting down.
AGGTACCTCTGCTTTCCTTCATAGCTAAGGATTTTTTTCCTCTATTTACACAATAATTGCGCTAACTTGCTCATTTAGACTACTCTATTTCAATGGTTGTTTAGGCCATTCAAAAAGAAAAGATTATTTGAGTGTCGGTTACCTCGACGAGTAAAATTTTTGGGATTGTTACCACAGATCTCGGTTCAAATTCTATCTACATATGTCTCTGTATCTCAGTTTGCATCCCAAAAGAAAAAAAATATGAGAACAGAAAAGGACGTCCCTTTTCTACAAGGAACTGTATATCTGGGTCTCTGATCCTTAAACCCTTACTCTGTTACAAAATGAGAAACGCTAAGCAAACAATTATACAGTGAATTTTGCTGTTTTTCTTGGTATATTTTGATAGTGCTTGGGCTATAATGTGGCCCTTACCTTATTGTTTGTGTTTAGTTTATCTAGAATAATGAATGACCAAAAGAAAAAGTCAAAAAAAAAACCCACTTGCAGTATATATCTTTGGAGAAACTAAGGAAGCAGTTGCTTGAGGTAACTCAGCACTGTTGGTACTAGGATTCATTAAGTGTAAAGATTCTTAAATACATCAACTAAGATGTTAGCCACAGAACCCTATGAAAAGGGGAGCACTAATTTGAACTCGATTCAGTTTGTCCTTTACTCAAATGTCGTGTTGTCTGTAAGCATTGAAACATGCATCAAAGTGTTCGTACGACCACCCCATTATCCCCCATGTGACTCCATTACCCCTTGGCTAAAGCCTGAAGGCGAGTTAAAGGTGGAACAGTGAGCCATACCTTACAAGCAGATACATAAAATAAGGTTGTGTTATGAGTATGAACACGGGCTGACTCAAGTGTTTTGACATTTATTTCTCTTATTCAAAGTTTCATATTCGAGGCTTATGAATGAAGAATAACTGTAATGAGAGAACTCTACTCTTCAATATATTAGGTCTCAGGTTCAATTCCTCATTTCCTCGTTATATTATATTATCTTCATGATTCATTTAAACCAAAAAAAAAAAAAGCAAGGTCATTTACATCTTGATCTTTTTAAAGTCTTTTCAAACCGCATGTAGAAGGAATAGTGGTAATTTTTGTGGAAGATTGAAATTAATGAATAAATCATCAAATTACATCCCCCAACACCCCCCCCCCCTAAATTTCCAAGATAGTACGTTTCATGTCCTTGATAATACTATTATAATTTCCACCGTCATTTCAATAATGTTTTCTAGCATGCAGCAAGCCCCAGTAACAAAGTACGCCATTGATTACACCAACGCAGAGCTTGCTTTGTCACTTGTCAGTGTAAGTGATTAAACACAAAATATTTGTTTTAAAGGATGCATGAAATACATTTACCTACTTCAAAATTCCCTATTCTATTTTATTTACCTTGAGAAGTAACTAATTAATTTTATTGAAGTTTTTCTGCATTGAATTAGGACTAACATTCTGCAAAAATGGAGTAAGATAGTGATAAGTTGGGAGTTCTTTGTATCTTTTGGACCACCGTACATATTTTACGGGTATTTTAAGTGGATCCTGTTTGATCTTTGATCAACTAGTAGCTATAAAAAAACAAGTATAGTCACAAGCTCTATCGACTTGATGTGAAAATCACCTAGTTTATTTTAACAAGTACTTAAGTGGACAGCTGGACTCTAATTTCAAAGTTGGAGACGATAATCAATAGGTTGTTTTACTTTTTTATTTTCACTTAATGAAGGATAATTAATTAGAGCAAAAACAATGATGAGCCATTTTTTTGGCTCACCAGTCAAGTTCTATCATTGCCACATCAGCAATCTCTCCAATTTTTTACCTCACAATCCTCACTCTCTGCAATGACAGGCTCACCACTTTCCCTCACAAAATAAAATAATACCTATAAATCCTACATCTAACAATAAAATAATACCTATAAATACACTCCATCACACACAACTTTATTTTTAAAATTAAAAAAAAACTAATAAAAAAAATTTAAAAAAACAAAAAAAATCTCCACGAGTTACCTCGGCCTGCCGAGGTTCCCCGTGAAGCCCGAGACATGAGGTTGTCTTTGGAGTTGCTGCCTCACCTCACATCCCTCTCTCTCCTACTTTTGCTCCTCTCGCGCCTACCACTGTAATTGCTCTTAGGAGAATCAACAACACTTTGATCTCTCTTGGAACTCTCTTTTGCCTAATTTGTTCATACCCTATGAAAGTTTTTGTAACCTCTAAAACCCTTAGAAAATCCCACCAAAGTTTCAATAGAAAAATCTTATGATTTATTAGGTAATCAACAATAACAACTCTCAGTGTGAGTCCCACTTTCGCGGGATCTAAGGAAATTCAGATGTAGGCAACCTTATCTGTACCAGCATTTCTGTCCATAGAGAAGTTGATTCCGAGATACTCACAAAAACCAGATTTTGAGAAAACATTTTAAGGAGAAAGGTTTTAAGAAAATATTTTAAGGAGAAAGCTTTGAGAAAACATTTTATGGGGCAATGATTTATTAGGTAATCCATAGACAAATTAAAGGGCCAAATTCTAACCGCATTTACCCTGGCAAAGGCATTAAAACAAGAAATATGCCATCTATTACTTTTTGTTGTATTATTAGAGTAAAATGGCAGAAAATGTCTCCTAGGTAAGTTTCAAAAACAAAATAAAATTAAAGAATTAAAGGGTAGAAGGCACATGTATGAACTAAATGGGGATATGAACTAAAAAGTCTTTCCTTGCTTAGAAATTTCATTCTACAACATCAACACATATCATGTAGACATGTATCTACCACTTTGAGGGAAAAAACCACCCCACTTTGCACCCCAAATTCCTCCCAAAACAGGAAAACAGAAAACAAAAGAAATTCCTTAAAAGGGAAATTAATTTACATAAGGGATTAATTTATGGATGCAAGACAAAATTCATCATACCCAAATCCCTTATGTCTCTATTTCAATGGGGGGGGGAAATAAATTTCTATTTGAAAAAAGAATTCAAGGATTTACTTATCTTAAGAAATTATATTAATTTGCACAATTATTGATTTATTTTAATTTCTAAATAGATTAAATTGCATTGATGATTAGATTCTTCTCATTAATATCTACAAATCTAACTAATTGTTGGGCACTAAGATTTATGGGATTTTACTGGCCCAGACAACGGAGGTCAGATTTACCACCATAAGTTTGAGAAATGATGTGGGGATTGCATGGAGGAGAGAGATTTAGAACCCTAAAATGCAAGAACAAACCCTAGCTGAAGCTGATTACTGCTGCTTTTACCAAATCAAAGTCAAAAATGGAGAAGCACATCTTTTCACCAGATCAGATTAGTGAAGTCATTAGATCAGTAGTTGACTATCAATGATACTGCATGATTAATTAGAAAGAGAGAAATCAAATTAATCAACCCAAAAAAACAAATTAAAGTACCTGGAACTTGCAAATTCATAGAGTCTTCCTCTAGGAGAGAAGACGATGAGACCAACTTCAGCATCACACAGAACTGAAAGTTCATACGCCTTCTTCAACAGCCCGTTTCGACGTTTCGAGAAGGTGACTTGCCTGCTTGTAGCGTTCTCTATCCTCTTCATTTGAGTCTTTCCCCTCACCATTTTTGCAGTTTATGAAATCAACTAGCTATGAACTTAATTAATTCCTCTAAAATTAGGGGTTCCCGATCAAAACAGTAGAATTCAAAAGCAAGAGACACCCAGAAAAATTCAGGCAAAAATAAGGTTGCCCATATTGAAATGAGACGAGCCCAGCTGGGAAAAGATTAATCTTTGATTGATTCTCCGTTACCCAGAAAGAAAAGCCCAAAAAAATGTTGGTTTGAAAGAGGGTGCCTGAAACATAGTTTTTCTATTTGGATATAAATGTATAATAATGGTATGAGTACGGGAGGAGAAGGATGATGAGGGGGTCCAACGCTAATATGGTTGTGAATTCTAATTGATTGATTGATTGATTGATTGATTCTTTTCTTTTCTTTTCTTTCCTTTCTCTTTTTTTTTTCTTTTTTTGACTTCTTTGCTTGGTTAAATGGTTGCTACCTAGAATAATAGCATTCTCTCTCTATGTCTATCTTTATATCTATCTCCATCACCACCTCTATCTCTATCTCTTGGAGTTGCCTTTTTTGGTAGTACCCATCAATGGGAGTGGTAATCTCACCCTATGGCCTACACCCACCTTTCCTCATTCATCCCCCCAAAAAATGTGATAAAAACCCATTTAGGTTGATGTTAAATGCTCAAATTAAGAAAAAGGTATAGGAAGTAGGATGTACTCATTTCCAAAATTTACCCCTACTCCTAAGTTGATGAAGCATCAATGAAACCACAAATAGTAAGTGTTTTTATTAAACAAACAAAACAAAAAAAACCCATTAAGAAAACCCCTCTTTCTTGTTTTGGTTAATAACAGCAAGAGAAATAGGGCAAGGAAGCTAAAGCACAGCCGTGTGAAGGGTGTAAAAAGGGCAAAAAAGAGGATGAATGAACCGAGGAGAGAGAAACAAGTGGCGGGGAGAGGGGGAGAGAGGGGGGGGGAAGCTGGGTAGTACAAGACGTCAATGTCGTCCGTACAGAGCGGACCAATGAGAGTTCGAAAACGCAGAGGAGGGATGACAGAAGCTATGGGGGCGCCATGGACCCTCACTCGTCCTTTGTGCAGGGCTTTTTGCCATTAATGAATTAATGCTTGGTGGAAAATACAATTTCTGATGCCCCAGCCCTACTATTATAAGGTCCTGTTCTTTTCCTTGAAAAATTATAGATATGGAATGGGTCAAAGTGAAAAAGGGGCCAAGAGTAGGTGAAAGTAAATAAAAGTGATATTTTTTTAAGTGTGGGAAAGAAAAAAAATGGATAAAAATGAGTGTGAAGAGATAGGAAGAAGTAGAAATGAGTTGAATAAAGTAGAAGAGTTGATATAAGTTACATATTTTATTTTTTTAATATAATATTTTATTTGTGATAGTAATTACGATGATAAAAAAAAATTTAGATTGAAAAAATATTTTTTTGTGTTGACTTAGGTACGAAATATTGTTTCGTGACCGTTGTTACCCCCCAAAAATTATAACTTTCATTATTCGTAAAACAAATTACTGATATACTTTTTTCATCTTAACCAAATACGAATAATAAAAAAATACACCTATATTCAGGCCTTGTTCTTTTCGTTGTTAAATTCAAATTTACCAATCTCAATCAACTTTAACCTACTTCACGAATTTCAATAAAAATATCAATTTTAACCCATTTCAACCAACTTCGATCAATTTATCACGATTTTAACCAACTTCTACCCATTATACAAAAAAAAAAAACTCAACCCACTTCAACTCACTTAGCTTCAACAAAATAATACCCACTTGAACCCACTTCAACATATTTTAACCCACTTCTACCAACTCTACCCATTTACCAACTCATATTTTCCAACGAAAAGAACAGACCCTCAATACACGGAAAACAATCACCTGCAATCAAGGTTGCCAGAACCAGACCGGTGAGTGAACTGGTAAAACTAGCGGGTCATTGGTTGGATCGGTCGAACCGTATTAGACCGGATTTTTGAATTATTCAAATTAACAACTATTCGTAAATATTTGTATACTAAGTATTTAAGTTATTGGCTTTTAGACTAATAAATACAAAGTATTAACTTTGAAAATTTACTAAGTTTTTAAATAAAAATAAGTAATTCATCTACATATTCTTAAATTTTTTATATTTGTCTACAACTTAAAACATATTATTATTTATTTTAGAACAGAAATTAATAAGAAAACGCACCCACAATATAATTTGGGTTGATAATATGTTATCAGTTCATTATATAAAGTGCCACAATAGAATAATTTTTTAAAAAAAAAAATGGAAAGTAGTTGAACAAATCTATTTGGTCAAAGACAATGGAAGAGTCATTATACAATAAAGAAATGAAGTGGGTCAGTGGCACAAAAGTATGATTGCTCTAGCGGTTGAATTAGAGGAAGAGTGCATTGAATGAACATGAGGAGCATGGTTTGAATCTGCTCATTGGCAATGCTATTATTTTTGTAAAACTATTTCAGCCCCCCCCCCCCAAAAAAAACAAATGAATCGGTTTGAGCAACCGGTCTTTGACCGGTTCTTGACCGGTTCACTGAAGTAGCGGTTCAATACCAGCAATCGGACCGAACAATGGTCCGGTTCCCGGCTGAACCTGTTGAACCGGCCGGTCCGGTCCGGTTCTGATAACCATGCCTACAATTTGTGTGAATAACTTTCAATATTTTGTTACTAGCGCACATGGAAAAGAAAAATCTGTTCATAATACATGTACAATACATTTGTATTTCCTATCATGAATTACAAACAACGTCAAAAAAATTTACACATTCTTTCGTTACGCCCAAAAAAAATCTACAAATTTGGTCTCAAATTACGATGAACGAAAAATAAATCTGTTACACATACAGCAACAACCATCCATGTTTTGGCGACCTATAACAAATATTTCGTAACTAACGCACAAAAAAAAAATTTAAACATCTCTTTCATGTACAGAATCAAATCCAAAATATCTACTAGTCACAAAAAACTAACATTTGTTTAACAAAACAGGAAAAAAAAATTATTATTTCCTCAATGTATATAAAATAATTACGTCATCTATAATTTCTGGCACGACTAACAATTATTTCCATAACATCTAAAACATAAATAAAACTTTTCATAATTGTTATCAAACTATTCATATACACAATTACATAAATTATAAAAAATTTTAAAATATGAAAAATGATACTTACATGCAGGAGTGGGAATGAGTGGGTGAAAATGGATGAGAGTGAGAATGAGTGGTATTTTTTTTTTTTAAAGTATGGGAAGATGTGGGAAATAGTGGACAAGGTTGGTGAGAGTGAGAAGGAGTTGGTTGAGTTCATTAAACTACGAAAAAAATAGAGCCTAAATGTCTTTATATAGGGTCTGCTTTTTACTTGAAAAATATAAATTGGTAAACAGTGAAGTGGATTGAGATTAATAGAATTATATTGAAGTAGGTATTTTTTTGTTGAAGTAAGTTCAAGTAAGTTCAAGTAAGTTGAATTTTGTATGATGGGTAGAAATCAATCAAAAATTTAAAATAGTGGGAAGTGGGTCGAAGTTGTTGAAATGGGTTGAAGTTGGTTGAAGTGAATATTTTTTTAATGAAGTTAGTAAAGTGGATTAAAGTTGGTTGAGATTGATAAATTATGATTTACCAACGAAAAGAAAAAGGCCATAGATATAAGAATATTACTGAAACTTGAAAATTTTTATTAAAGTTCATCCTATTTAATTCCCAAATAGGTGATAAAAAATATTTTAGGTAGATATGGGTATAAATATGAGTATTATATTTGAATATGGATATAAATATGGGTATATATTTTTAAAACTTGTATTCAACTAGATACATGATTCATTAGCAATTAAAAGACAACAAAAATATGGTAAAATCCAATAAAAATACTAGATGTGAAACTCTAATCATATAGTGTTTACTTATTTTTGAAATGAAAAAAATAATTATTATTTTTTTTTACAATTTTAACTTTTGTTAGGTTAATTGGACATGAATTTTATTAGGATCGCTTGAAATAGCTAATCAATTATATATGTAACATGTTCTTTTCGACTTATCATAAGTAGTTATCATTAACATTCAGTAATTGTCAACATAATTCAACACAATTCAACATTTCAACATAATTCAGCATTGTTAAGCACTTGAGGGTCTGTTCTTTTCATGGATAAATTGGGGTGGGTAAAAGGGTGAAGTTGGTTAAAGTAGGTAGAGTATCGAGGCTAGGATAATTTTTGGCAAATATTTTCTCTCTATGTATTGAACATCTTTATTATTCTATCTCCATATTCTTAGCCTCTTGTACAGGAAAGTAGCATATTTCTTCCATATGTTTAGCCTGTTGTATAGGAAAGCAGAATACCTTGTGTTTTGTATATATGCCCTACGTATGAATGGAAAAGGGTGGGAGAACCACTCCAAAAACAATTCAGATCATTGCTTGATCTTGTTCTGGTATCAGAGTCATGACAAATAGCAAAGACATACAGAAAAACGAAATTATAAAAAGAACTCCATCACCATACGATCTGAACTCGAATGACAATCCCGGCAATGTCATCACTCAAGTTCAATTGAAAGGTGATAATTATGAAGAATGGGCAAGGGCCATTCAAACCTTATTGAGAGCTAGACGAAAATGGGGATTTATTAAAGGGAAGATTACCCGGCCAGATGAGGCTTCTCCTGATTTGGAGGAGTGGTGGACGGTGCAATCCATGCTTGTTTCATGGATTCTGAACACCAACAAACCAAGTTTACACTCAATTGTATCGTACACTGAAAACGCAACTGATCTATGGCAAGATATCAAGGATCGGTTTTCAATTGCAAATAGACCCCGAGTCCAACAATTGGTAACAGAGGGGGCTGCCTATCGTTGCATATTACGGCAAATTGAAGCTCTTGTGGGATGAATTGATGGACTATGATCAGGCTCCAGTTTGTAGCTGTGGCAAGTGTGAATGTGAAATTGGCCCCAAACTAGCCAAAAAACGAGATGAGGAATGAGTCCATCAATTTCTCATGGGACTTGATGAAGCTTTGTATGGGACTATTCAGTCGAATCTACTAGCAACTGAGCCTTTGCCATCATTGAACAGGGTATATTCTACTTTGATTCAAGAGGAACGAGTCAAAACAATAGCCCGGGTGAAAGGTGAACAAGGTGAAATTATTGCTCTTGCAGCCCAAGCCGGATCCAAGGGAAATGGACGTGGTGATTCCCGGGACAAAAACACGGTTTGCACTCACTGTAAAAGGTGGTTCATGAGGCGACGGATTGCTTTCAGTTGGTCGGATACCTAGACTGGTGGGGCGATCGTCCTCGTGATGTGAAGACAACTAGTCGTGGCAGAGGGAGCACAAGTGGAGGCCGAGGAAGAGGAGGCGCGGTCCGAGCTAATGCAACACAGGTAGCGGCGACTGCACAAGCAGAAGCGACTGGCTCGACGTTTGGAAGAGAAAAGTCGGGTGTGCCAGATTTGAATCCTTACCAATGGCAATCACTTCTTGAGATTATAAATTCGCATAAGGCAAATTCTGTTGAGAAAATGACTGGTAAGACCGAGAATGTTTCATGGATTATTGACACAGGAGCTTCGAACCACATGACGGGAAGCCTAGAGAAATTAAAAGATTTACGAAAAATTTTCGCTTGTCCTGTGGGTTTGTCAAATGGTAGCCATGTGCTTGCTACTGAAGAAGGGACGATTAAACTTGACAATGATTTGGTTCCATCGAATGTTCTTTATGTCCCTGGTCTAGCGTGCAATTTAATCTATGTGTCGCAAATTGTTGACGAATCTGATTGTATAGAATCCTTCTCTAAACATATGTGCATTTTACAGGGTCGCACTTCGAATATGCTGATTGGTACGGGTGAGCAAAAAGATGGACTCTACTACTTTCGGGGAAAACAACAGATACAAGCACATAAAGTAAACAAATGAGGATCAATTGATTTATGGCATGCTAGATTGGGCCATCCGTCTCACAAAGTTATCAAGTGGATTCATGGAGTAGACATTAGGAAAGGTAGTATGATTTTGAATAAATTGTGCGATATCTGTCATCGTGCAAAACAAGCCCGCAATAGCTTTCCGCTTAGTGAAAATACTGCTTCCAATTTGTTTGAGACGATTCATTGTGACCTATGGGGCCCCTGCAAAACTACTTCTTCATGTGGTGCTAGTTATTTTCTAACAATTGTGGATGATTTTTCTCGTGCAATTTGGGTAACCTTGCTAGTCGATAAGACAGAGGTGTCACAAGCTATAAAAAATTTCATTGCCATGACTGAAAGACAATTCAACAAACGAGTCAAAATTGTCAGAAGTGACAATGGAACAGAATTTATGTGTTTGAAAAATTATTTCTCGGAGTACAGGATCATTTTTCAAACCTCTTGCACAGGAACACCTCAACAAAATGCTAGGGTAGAGCGGAAACATCAACACATCATGAATGTGGCTTAGACCTTGCGTTTCCAAGGTCATTTGCCAATTGATTTTTCGGGGGAATGTGTTCTAACCGCGGCCTATTTGATAAACCGAACATCATCCACAATATTAAACGGTAAGACTCCATATGAGGCTCTGTACGGTCATCTTCCTTCATATGAGCTTCTCAGAGTTTTTGGTTCTCTATGTTACGCACATAACCAATGGACAAAAGGGGATAAATTTGCTAGTAGAAGTAGGCGATGTGTCTTTGTTGGATATCTATATGGGAAAAAGGGATGGAGGTTGTACGATTTGGAGGCTCACACATTTTTTGTCTCAAGGGATGTAGTGTTTTCTGAACATGAATTTCCATTTGACGTTGATCAAATAGAACAGCACAATTTTAATGAGATAAATGCAAGTGAATGTGTGGAAGTGCTTGACCGTATGGAAGAAAGGGAGGGCGTGGGGTTGCAAGCCCATTCTCCCTTTGAAGGCGGCAAGGGTGATGGAGCCCAACAGAATGAAGCGCAAACACCCCAGCCACGAGGCCCACGATGGAATGAAGAAGAACATGGCGTAAGCCAACCAAATCATGCCCAAACAGAAGATGTTGAAAGGGCCCAGCATTCAAGACATAAAGAAGGGGCGATAGAGGCCCAGTTAAAAACACCTAAGCTGAGGGTCGATGGCTCGCATGAAGCTGACAATAGTGGGCTGGGTGAAAACATCGATAGCACGACCCAGAATCTGCCAACACCCCTACCGGTTGAATCAGTGGAAATATTGGGTCGTGGACATCGAAGAAAAGAGTCTTCAGTTCGATTGCGTGATTATGTGACGCATACCACTCGAGGATTGAGTCCATCTGCTCGCTCATCTGTGACACGACATTTTTCAGGTACACCTTATCCTATAGCGCACTATGTAAGTTGTGGAAATATTTCTATGCGACATAGACATTTTCTTGCAGCTATAACCTTAGGTCACGAACCCGCGATAGTTTCAGAAGCTATCTAGGATAAGCGATGGAGAAATGTCATGCGGAAAGAGATCCAGGCATTAGAAGATAATGGAACTTGGGAAATTTCTGATTTACCCCCTGGCAAAAAGGCCCTCGGATGTAAATGGGTCTTTAAAATCAAATATAACTCAGATGGGTCGGTGGAACGTTACAAAGCTCGATTAGTGATCCTCGGTAATCATCAAGTTGAAGGCATTGACTTACCAGAAACATTCGCTCCAGTGGCTAAAATGGTCACTGTTCAAGTATTTCTTACTGTGGCAGCAGCTCGACAATGGGAACTTCACCAGATGGACGTTCATAATGCATTCTTACATGGAGATCTTCAAGAAGAGGTGTACATGAAGATGCGACCCGGTTTTCAAGTCACAAGTTCCAAGAAAGTTTGTCGTCTCCGAAAATCCTTACATGGACTAAAACAGGCCCCTCGGTGTTGGTTTGCCAAACTCTCTAAAGCCCTGCAAGAATACGGTTTTCGCCAGAGTTATTCAGATTACTCCATGTTCACATTGGACCATGAGGACATTCGGCTTAATGTTTTAGTATATGTGGATGACTTTATTATTTCAGGAAACGATCACGAAGCTATTGTCAAATTCAAGACCTATTTGAGTGAGTGCTTTCATATGAAAGACTTGGGAACCCTGGAGTATTTTTTGGGTGTCGAGGTTGCTAGGAATCCTGAAGGCATTTTCCTATGTCAACAGAAATATGCATTGGATATCCTTTCAGAGGTCGGGTTACTTGGAGCCAAAGCTGCAAGCATTCCTGTGGAACAACAACATTGGTTGGCATTGGCTGATGGCCGATTTCTTGATGATCCTGCACGGTACTGGAGACTCGTGGGTCGTCTTATCTATCTCTGTTTCACTCGTCCTGAGTTATCTTATTGTGTTCATGTTCTCTCTCAGTTCATGCAGCAACCGAGAGAGGAGCATTGGGAAGCAGCCCTGCGAGTTGTGCGACATTTGAAAGGTAACCCGGGGCAAGGTATACTTCTTCGCAAGGATTGCGATTTACGTATTTATGCATGGTGTGATTCAGAATGGGCTGGTTGCCCATTGACTCGACGCTCTCTCACTAGTTGGTTTGTCTCTCTGGGAGCCTCTCCTATTTCTTGGAAAACTAATAAGCAACATATAGTATCTCGATCCTCGGCAGAAGCAGAACATCGTTCGATGGCTATGACGACCTGTGAGCTCAAATGGTTAAAGGAAATTTTATCATCCTTAGGTGTCAAGCATCAGCAGCCAATGCAGCTATGTTGTGATAGTCATGTCGCGTTACATGTTGCTCGTAAACCTGTTTTTCACGAACGGACCAAACATATTGAAGTTGATTGTCACTTTGTTCGAGATGAGCTTTTCAAAGGCGCTATCTGCACTGTTTTCATTCCTACGACTGAACAACTTGTCGATATCTTCACCAAGGCCCTTGGCAAAGCGCAATTTGAGTATCTCCTTAGCAAGTTGGGCATTCGGAATTTGCATGCACCAACTTGAGGGGGTATTGAGGCTAGGATAATTTTTGGCAAATATTTTCTTTCTATGTATTGAACATCTTTATTATTCTATCTCCATATTCTTAGCCCCTTGTATAGGAAAGTAGAATATTTCTTCCATATGTTTAGCCTGTTGTATAGGAAAGCAGAATACCTTGTGTTTTGTATATATGTCCTACGTATGAATGGAATAGGGTGGGAGAATCACTCCTAAAACAATTCAGATCATTGCTTGATCTTGTTATAGAGGTATGTTGAGGTAGGTTGAAGTGGGTTAAAGTATGTTGAAATGTGTTGAGGTTAATATCTTAGAACCGACCCATGAAAAGAACAGGCCCTCATTGAAATACCTAGTTATATTTTTATTATCCATTCATGCTTCAATGTGTTTCAGCATGTGTATGTATGTTTTAGCAACTTTCGGTGTGTTTTAGTATGTTTTGACAATAAGCACAAATAAGTACTTTTCATAAATCGAAAAAGACATGCTCATAAGGTGTATGCAAATATGGGTTGAGCTTTGCATTCTCTATATATGCCGCTGTATAAATCTATATACCCAAAAAATCGATGGGCATGGGTGTAAGTATGACTGTATGAGTATGAGTATAACTATCAAAAATCCAATAAATATTGGTATGAGTATGGATATGATTTTCATAAATGAATACGTAGGGGTATAGGTATGGCTTAGCTGCCCCCACGCTCATCTTACAACGATCCCAAAAAGACAAAAACAAAAACTATACATGCTTTATAATAAGATATTTTCAAATATGTTGTCTTAACTTAAATAAATACATATGATCCTTTTTTAAACGAAGAAATGGACAAATTCATTGAACATTAATTTGCCTTCTAGCATCTACTATATTAATCTAACTAAAACTGGTATCATCTTCCTTATCAAAAAGAAATTCTAACGGCACAATTTAACTTATTAAATATTGACTGCCATCTTCCTACTTGAACCATTGTCTTCATACCATAGTATGGGAAACAGATCTATAGATCACACATCTTTCTTTTTCTATAGATAATAGATTTCTTGATTTGGTGTAGATTGTGTGGATAAAAATTTACTCACACGTAAAAAACTACATTGTATTGGTAACAAAGTGAATATTTTTTTAATGAAGTTAATGAAGTGGATTGAAGTTGATAGAGATTGATAAATTAGGATTTATCAACGAAAAGAAAAAGGCCATAGAGATAAGAATATTACCCAAACTTGAAAATTTTTATTAAAGTTCATCCTATTTAACACCCAAATAGGTGATAAAAAAAGATTTTAGGTGGATATGGGTATATATATGAGTATTATATTTGAATATGGATAAAAGTATGGGTATATATTTTTAAAACTTGTATTCAGCTACATACATGATTCATTAGCAATTAAAAGACAACAAAAATATGGTAAAATCCAATAAAAATACTAGACATGAAACTCTAATCGTAGAGTGTTTACTTATGTTTGAAATGAAAACATAATTTATTTATTTTTTACAATTTTAACTTTTGTTAGGTTAATTGGACATGAATTTTATTAGCATTGCTTGAAATAGCTAATCAATTATATATATAACATGTTCTTTTCGACTCATCATAATTAGGTGTCACTAACATTCAACAATTTTCAACATCATTCAACACAATTCAATATTTCAACATAATTCAGCATTATTAAGCACTTGAGGGCCTGTTCTTTTCGTGCGTAAGTTAGGGTGGGTAAAAGAGTGAA
>JACYFF010031954.1:4418287-4428592 GCA_017589665.1 Selenicereus undatus | reverse complement strand
ATATATATATATATATAAATATATATACATACATATATATATATATATCCATAAACATACATACAAAGAAAGCAAAAAAATTAGTTAAAAGATAGAATTTTTTCAAATGAAAAAGTTAGGAATTATTTATTTAAAGAATTAAAAAAAAATTCCTTTTGAATGGAAAAGTTGATTAAACAAAATGCACTTTACAAATTCTATTGCAATATATAAGCAACTTAAATATATTCCCTCTTTTAGTTTAGGATCTAAGAAATAAAATAGTCACTTCAAATACAAAATCTAATACTCGATTCGAGTAACCCGAATCTACACTTGAATGAACAATATGCTAACTTATTTTGGACATGAATCTAAACTCACATGATTTTTTTTTTCCCCACAGTTGCTTTGTTTTGTAAGGCAAATTTGTTGGACCAAGTATTAATTGATCCAGAAATTAATTTAAATAGAAATTGACCCGACATAAATTGATCCTAGTTCAAAATCTCATTGATTGAAGAAGATAATGTAATTAGCTTCATTTCTTGTTCTTGTTAGGGAAAAAAGTGTTTTTTTAACTATCAAGGTATTAAATTGTTATTCTCAAGGAGGATAATATTATCAATGCGCTATATATCATATCATGCATTCATGCTCTTCTTGTTTCCCTCGAATCATGTAAATATTAGCCTATCATTTCTTGTTCTTCTTTTTTTGAGAGGGCGGGGGAGTTTTTTTTTTTTTTTTTACTATCAATATATTAAACTATTGTTGTTAAAGAGTGTAATATTTTCAATGCAGTTTATCATATCATGCTTTTCTTGTTCCCCTTTCCTGGATAAAGAATCATGTAAAGTGATAACTCTCCTCGTAGCTATGAACATGAAATTTTAATAACATTTAGAAATTAGTGTTATAAAAATTAAATTCATGTAAGTTAGCCCAACTCATATCAAGTCTAACATAACCAAAGATTTTAAATATATATTAAAAATTTAAAAACTGTGGTGAGTGAATGGAGCTGAAGAGCATGATAATTCAATTTGGATTTTTGTTGAAAACAAAGAAGTAAAGCAAACAAGTCACTAATAAAATAAAACGCAAATAAATAGAAATTAATGAAGTAAAAAATGGCAAATAAGGAATGAGGAACAAACAAAGAATGCAAAAAAAAATAAAAATAAATGAAACTTTAGCCATGGAAAAGAATTAGTATTTTTCTTCTGGGATTACATCTCACAAAATTTGATCAAAGAAACTTTGACAATCTGAGTTGGAGAACAAAGGAATCAACTTGTTCTTATGTTGAAAACGAAGAAATAGCGCAAACGAATCATTGATAAAATAAAATGCAAACAAATAGAAATTAATGAAGTAAAAAACGGTGCAAAAAGAATGAGAGACAGACCAAGAATGCACAAAAATAAGGAAAAATTTAGCTATGGAAAAGGATTAGTGTTTTTTTTTTTTGAGAATTACAACTCACACAGTTAAAGAAAAAAATCTCCCAAAATTATATATGTTGTTAGATTGTTATATTAAATTAGAAGTGTTTTTAATACAACTGATAAATGTGATACTTCAAACAAAAACTTGTGTCATATTAAGCAAACAAAATATTTTTGACTGAACTAATACGACATTTATAACTTTCTCTTAAAAAAAAAATAGTAATCAACGGCAACTCTATAAAGGTATTAAGAATAGTGGAAAGGAGGACATATTTTGATACAGCACCTCCCAGTATGAGTTCCGCTTTCGCAGGGTCTAGGGAGATTCAGATATAGTCATTCTTATCTCTACTAACATCCCTAGCTGTAAGAGGGCCTGTTTTGATAATGATTATAAATGCTTTGGAATTTTTTTAAAAAAATTTGTATATCATCATCTCTAATTTAAGTTTAAATTTGAAATTTGAAATTATGAAAATTATGCGAGATTGCACCATATACTTGGGATGAGCGAGGAAAAATTAATATATGGATGTATAATGTGAAGACATTTCATATAAATATCCTATCCAAGTAACAATGCAGATTTCATACGTATTTATAAAATTTGGATCTCTCTCTCTCTCTCTCTCTCTCTCTCTCTCTCTCTCTATATATATATATATATATATATATATTTGTGTGTGTGTATGTATGCGTGTGTATGTGTGTGTGTATATATATACACATAGAAATTGAAAACATTGGTTAAAAGATAAAAAAAAATTCTAATGAAAAAGTTAGGAATTATTTATTTAAAGAATTAAAATATTTTTTTCCTTTTGAATGGAAAAGTTGATTAAACAAAATGTACTTTACAAATTCTATTGCAGTATATACGCAACTTAAATATATTCCCTTTTTTAGTTTAGGAACTAAGAAATAAAATATTCACTTCAAATACAAAATCTAAAACTCGATTCAAATAACCCGAATCCACACTCGAATGAATAATATTCTAACTTATTTTGGACATGAATCCAAATTCACATGAATTTTTTTTTTCTCCACAGTTGCTTTATTTTGCAAGACAAATTTGTTGGACCAAGTACTCATTGATCCAAAAATTAATTTAAACAGAAATTGACCCAACATAAATCGTTCTCCGTTCAAAATCTCATTGATTGAAGAAGATAATGTAATTAACCTTCATTTCTTGTTCTTGTTAGGGAAAAAGGTGTTTTTTTAACTATCAACGTACTAAATTGTTATTCTCAAGGACGATAATATTATCAATATATACGCTATATATCATATCATAAATGCTCTTCTTGTTTCCCTCTCCTCGTAGCTATGAACATGAAATTTTAATAACATTTAGAAATTAGTGTTATAAAAATTAAATTCATGTAAGTTAGCCCAACTCATATCAAATCTAACATAATCAAAGATTTTAATATACATTAACAATTAAAAAACTATGACGAATGGAGCTGAAGAACATGATAATTCAATTTGATTTTCTGTTGAAAACAAAGAAGTGAAGCAAACAAATCACAAATAAAATAAAATGCAAATAAATAGAAATTAATGAAGTAAAAAATGGTAAATAAGGAATGAGGAACATACAAAGAATGCAAAAAAATAAAAATAAATGAAACCTTAGCTATGGAAAAGAATTAGTTTTTTTCTTTTGGGATTACGTCTCGCAAAATTTGATCAAAGAAACTTTAACAATTTGAGTCAGAGAACAAAGGAATCAATTTGTTTTTATGTTGAAAACGAATATATAAGGCAACAAATAATTGATAAAATAAAATGCAAACAAATAGAAGTTAATGAAGTAAAAAACGGTGAAGAAAGAATGAGAGACAGACCAAGAATGCACAAAAATAAGGAAAAATTTAGTTATGGAAAAGGATTAGTGTTTTTTTTTCTTTGGAGAATTACAACTCACACAATCAAGGAAAAAAATATCCCAGAATTATCTATGTTGTTAGATTGTTATATTAAATTAGAAGTGTTTTTAATACAACATACTTCGAACAAAAATTTGCGTCATATAATCCAAACAAAATATTTTTGACCGAACTAATGCGATATCTATAACTTTCTCTTAACAAAAAAAAAATAGTAATCAACAGCGACTCTATGAAGGCGTTAAGAATCGTGGATAAGAGGACCTGTTTTGATAAAGATTATAAATGCTTTGGAAATTTTTTTTGAAAAAAAATTGTAGATCATTATCTCTAATTTAAGTTTAAATTTAAAATTTAAAATTGTGAAAATTAGGCGGGATTGCACCATATGCTTGGGATGAAGGAGAGAAAGTTTTGTAGACACTATCATTCTACTATTTATTATATAAAGATTTTCAGTTTTCTAATTCATTTCTCTTAATTTTCATACCTTTTTCGCTTTCCTTTTTATTTTTGTCAGAAAATAACCAATATATCATAGTGAGCAATTTTTTCTATCAAACAAAGCGAGCAAATTTTGAAGTATTATCGTATGACAATTTTTTAAAATTTTAAGAATATTAGATTTGAGTTCACCAAAATATTTATCATAACAGTTTAGAAGATTATATAAAGTACTACTCACTAAACATATAATACGGCAAACCAAACAATAGAGTACAACTCACTAAACATATATCATACCTGAACTTTGCTCATTAAAACTGTTTATGAGCTTACTATATAAACAATAAAGTATATTTGCTCACTAATTTTTTTTAAAAATTATATTTTGTGACAATGTATGGCTCACTAAACATACGTTTTAGTTCAACAAAAGATAGAATATCACTCATTAAATGTATATTATAGCTCATTAAACATATACCACAACTCACTAAGTTATTTTAAGTTATTTTGAATTATACTATAGTTAAAACATATATATTATAGCTCACTAAACAAATATCATACTAGAAGTTTGCTAACTAAAATAGTTTATGAGCTCACAGTATTTTTACCCACTATTTTTTGTGACAATGCATTTCTCTTTAAACATATACAGTAACTTAGCAAAGATAAAGTACAACTCATTAAAACATATACTATGGCGCACAAAACGTGCATTATAAACTCACTAAACATATAGTACGATCCACTAAATTCTTATATATATATTTTAAAAGTTATATAGTAACTTACTAAACATATACTATAGCTTACTAAGCAAATATTATTACCTATATTTCATTAAAACTATTTATGTGCTCACTGAAAATGTGCATAATGTTATTTGCTCAACTAATTTTCTTTTCTTTTCATGGGAAAAGTTTGATTATGGAAAAATTTTAGTGTGCCAAATTCGGGTGGACAATAGTACACTTTTAAGCTAATCAAATTATTAATATGAAAAAAGAAAGAACTAAATTCTTTTATTTTGTTAATAATAATAATAATAATTTGGTGAGCCAAACCCAAATGTACATGTATAAATTTAGTGAGTTATACAATATTTTTGTGTCGGTCAAATTTAGATGAATAGTAGCATATTTTAGCGAGATGCACAATATATTTATTGAACCCAATTCGAATGGATATTGGCATATTTCAGTAAGTTATACAATGCTTTTAGTGAGCCAAAATCTAACTATGCAGACACTCATATACAACCAGCTGTATGATATAATAATTGTCAATTAATCACGTCTCATTGCCTGTGAATGACTAATATACATGTAATTTTATAATGGTAAAAAATTACATAAAAAAGGTAATTTTATCTAATTTATAATGTACAGTATGTAATTATATAGTTTTTTAAATTTATAATTAACCAATACAACTTTTAAATTTAAATAAAATAATTAAAAAATATCTTATAATAAGACATTTATCCTTTTGTCATTTTATTTGTTTTTTTTCCCCCTGTCTGCAGACGAATATTATTATTAGTACATTGGGTGGGTGGATGATAATGACCATGATTTGAATTTTTATTTTATTTTATTTTATTTTATTTTTTGTGGTTTGTGGCTGAGCCGCCCCCTATCACAGCCACACACACCTACGTTTTTGACGCGTGGGAAGGTTCCAGAACACTCGTAGTGGTATAATGCTAATATATTGGTGTGATCCTGTGTCGAGCAATCCTAATCAAGAGAAGTCCTTCTCGTCAGGACACTACAATTTAGTCAACTACACTACTACACTAGTGGGTGCGAACAAAGATTTTAACACTAGCAACTGTGTATAATAAGTGCTTTATCTCGCCGAATAAAAAAATAATATCTGTAGACTGTTTGAATGTCCTTTATATGTAACCCAGGTAAAATCTATTAATTGTTAATTAAACTTGCTCCAACTTACTCATTCAATCCACTCATTCAACATGCTCGATCACAACAAACATGCCCTAAGCATCGTTGCCCCAATCATATTTGATCACTTCTACCATTTCTTGGCCATGAATGACCTTTCAAGCTCCATACACCTCTAAAAATTCCCTGAAATAACGACCCACTTACCCAATTAACTCAATTTTTAGGGTTCGGTTAAACCATGAAATTATCAAGCCGGTCCTATGAAAAATTGACTGATGTTTTAATAATTTCTCAAGCATCTCACTAAATTTATATTAATTTATTCGGTTTTATTGTTCAATTTTGAGCCCTTTCAGCTTAATGGATTTGCAAAATTGATTAAGAATTTCTTGGGAGAGGCTTCTTTGCCCATAAGATTTTACACGTACCATATGTCACAGGGCCATTGCTGTCTAATGGGGTGTGTAGCGCCACCTTTACTTTTACATCACTTTTTAGATGTTGGACTCTTGGCTGTGACATTCTCTCCCACTCAATTATGTGACGCCCTTGTTATAGTTGGGGCTCATTCCTTACCCTGCCCGTTAGAGCGTTTGGCAAGACATCAGAGTCAGGTATGGGTTAGCTATAATACCACTTGTCATGGGATCATTACTCTCTCTCCCAAAAGACTGATTTGATGGAGTTGCAGCGCTACCACTTATAAGCCCAAGTCCCCCCATCACTTTTCCGATGTAGAACTCTTATCCGTGACACATAGCTAGCAAATAAGAATGAGAGATGAAGGACTATGCTACGTGTTAAATTTTTATAATGTGTCAGAATCACCTTTAGAGTGGTTGTTCTATAAATTTAGTACTATACTTTAAATATTCATGTGTTGATTTAAAAATTACTTGAAAATTTTTAGAATTTAAAAAAAAGAAAATCTATAAAATCAATTGATATTTATCAAAATCGCTCTCTTTCTCTCTCTATATAAAGCTCGCATATGTTAGGTGTTAAATTTTTAGAAATTTGAATTTTTCCTAACCTAATTCTATCTGAACTTAACTCCATGCCATATAAATTTTTATTTTTAATTAAAATAATAAATAATTAAAGATGTTCACTATTACAAATATAGAAAATTAGAGATATTAGATACACATTATAATGATAGTCATTGATCTTATTTACTATGAACACACAATTATTAAAAAAATGATAAAAGATTTATGAATATTATTATTTTATCATTATTACTATGATTATTATTGATATTACTACACTCATTCTTACCACAAATAATTTGTTAGATGAATAATAAATAATTTATAAATCTCGAGATTCACTTATAAAAACAATTGCATGTAGTTAACTTATAAAAAAAAAAGTGGGAGATTCACAGTTAGGTTAAGATATTGCAAATTAATTTTTCTTTTGTTCCGTTTGCAAAGAATTATAAGGGTGAGATTTTCTATGTGTCTTTGAAAAACTATCATACAATTTTGAATGGGGCCAAATTATTTTTTTCACAAATTACATGAACTACAAATACAATTTACTATACTTTTGACATGTAGTTATTATAATTGGAAAAATTCAAAATATTTTCACGCATCATATAGATATAGAAATCAAAACAAAACCTTCTGAACTTTTGACACATGTTACTCTTACATAATTTATCATTTTTTCTTACAAAATTCTATTTTTATTATTAGAACATATTAGAAAATAATTCATTATATTTTAATATGTGAAAGTAAAAATTTTCTAAACCTACAAAAGTGTGTTAATTTTATGTTATGCCTTATTATCAAGCTACAAACTAAATCTAAGTTCTAACAATATACAATGAACCATGTATCAAATTCATTAATATATGATATATGTGTATATATTCAAGGAGGTTATTATAATATATTTTAATACATAGAAAATCTTATAATTTGTATTATCTAATAACTGTACATTAAGTTGGAAAACTATTAACTTAAAAAAAACTTAAAGATTTTCTTTAATTGACATAAAATATTATATAATTTATTATTTTTATATATATGTTTACTATGTATCAAAACTCAAAAATTATCTCGTGCATTGAGCAAAACAAGTGTACAAATTGTTACATGAAATCAAAAGTAAGAATCTTTACTCAAGATTTTTAGATTCACAAATTGTCATTGCATCCATCGTCAGGGTTTTACTTTTGGGATTTTTTTTCTTACTTTTATATAAGTTATTTTCATATCCATTTGTGAAAGTTTCATCAAAAGTGTTGATTCAATTAGAGAGTATTTTTCTAATAAGTTTAATTTCATTGATTTTCATTAAGAATGAATCAACATTTTAAGTTCATATGGCTCGATCAAGATTATTTTTCTTTCAAGTTGGATCTATTATGTCATACATATATCTATTAATTAAAATCTATATAATAGCTCACCTACTTTTGAGAAACACATATCGAACTCAAAAAATATAATTTTTGGCCAGATTGATTATTCAAATATAAAGTTAGTAAGAAATATATTTGTCACCTAATTTTGTTGAAATACAGTTATATTTAAATATTTTCATTCTTATTAATTAAAAAAATATTAGTGTAAATATCATGTGACTTTTCCCTATTTAACTGTTCACTATTCAACTTCTCTCTCTCTCTCTCTATATTTTAAAATCATGTTCATGAATCATGCTTCCTAGTCCAACATAATCCATGTTGAACTTCACGTGCGCCGCATATTGTGTGTGGCAATGGCATTGGCTGTGCTCTTGACTCTTGAGGCTCCACTCCTACGTTTGAGGGCCGATCAATTTCTTGTAAGAAAAATATGATGCTTTTGTTGTCTAATCCACTGTAAGAGGAATCTACATATTATTTGTTTGTATTTTAGTTGTATAAAAATACAGATTGAAATGGAACTAATGTGGGCCGGGGTTGGTCTCTGTGAAATTCGTTGCCCTCATGATATGACCATTTCTATGAGACTATTTTGCAAAATTTATATAAAATTATGCGAATATTTATTAGTATCTTTTACTTTACATTTACCTAATTGTCACACAATTATTTTAAGCCCCCCCCCCCCCCATTAGAAGATTTGAAATATCATCTGAGTCATTTTTTGGCACATTCAATATTATTGTTTTTACCTTTTCAAATTAAAAAACAATAAAAGGACAGTCCGCTACACAGCCATTTTGGGCTCACATAAGGTCCAGGGAAAGGGTCCATCCCAAGGGTTGAATTGTAGACATCGTAACCTGACTTTTATCAATGGCGGATTCTAAGGGTCGAACACGTGACCTTTTGGTCACATAGAGACAATCCTATCATTACTCCAAGGCTGCCATTCAAAATTGAAAAAACAATATGTATAATAAAATACTTTGATTTTCAATATTATCAAAAATTGACAACTATTGATAAAACTAAAGTTATTTAATAAAAATGCTGATGATAAAAAGTTTTGATTTTGAAAGCTATGTATAATCCTATTTTCACATATCATGATGATGATATTCTTGACGATAACTATAATCATTAATAAGGATTAATTATTATATGCATAAATTTCATATGTTGCATGAGTTGTTATCAGATAATATTAACACCTACTTCCTCAAGGTGTCTCTACTTTCGGAGATATTATGTCATAGGTTAGTGATTATGATTGAGGTTTTGAATATATATCAAGTCTTAAGTTTAATTTTTATTATTCGATTTATGTTGTAATTGTATTATGTTGTATTGTTTGTTGTGATTTATTTGAACTATTTGTGTGTGTATGTGTAGATATATATATGTGTGTGTGTATACATACATATAGTTTTTGTAAGAATTAGTACCATCCAAACATTCAAATTTGTTTGATATGAAAAAATTGGTACAATCATGAATTTTTCAACCAAATTTTAAATTTGCATGCAACATTTTTCATATTTTTATCGTCCAAACTTCCTATGTGAAAAAATCGGATAGTCTAATTTTAGGCCATGTTTGGTTATAAGAAAAGGAATGGAACTTAACACCTTTCAAGTTTTCATACCCGCTGTTTGGTTGAACTTCTAAGGGTATGAAAGTTGATACCTAAGGGTAAGCATCAAGTTCCCTCTATTTGGGTGGGACTTGATTCCTCCCATTTTGGAGGGGTTTCAAATCCCATTTCCTACTTTCAATTTTTTTTTAAAAACCCAAGTATTCGTGATTGAGTGGTGGAATTTCTCGTCGAAGGAGAAGACTCGATGCCTAGATCTTCCTCCAGGACAGGTAGGGGAGAGAGGGGGTGTCGAGAGTGCCGGCTGAGTGTCGGACGTTCGTTGGACAGGAGCAAGACGGCGGCCCTTCGCCAGAGTGGAACGAGGACTATAGATAAGGTAGTACAAAGAGAAAGCAAGCGAGGAGAGAGAAAGGAGGAAAGAGAATGTGATAGAAAATAAATTTGCATTGATATAAGAATATTAAAAATAAAAATTTGATTCTATTCCATAATTATACCAAATATATGATATCAAAAAATCAAATTCCATTCCATTTCGCTCCACTACTAGTGAACCAAACGGGCCCTTAACAGTGTCCAATTTGCAATACCAAATACTATTAGAACCTAAGACACACACACACAC
>JACYFF010031954.1:4377868-4408287 GCA_017589665.1 Selenicereus undatus | reverse complement strand
ATATATATATATATATATATATATTGTTCTGCCACTGAAAATGCTGGTTCTGGTCTGCATTTTAAGTTGCGATGTGAGTGTTCTGTTTTTATAGAATGCCTGAGGCTTATATGTTGGATTTCTAGGTGCCAATATGCTACGCTCCACGATTAATGTTGGTTCTGTCTCTCTAGATGTACTGCCATCAGTATGTTATGCCAATATCTTTGCTTTGCTGCCATTGTTCAGATTTCTTGATTTATTGGTTCGTTTCTTCTCTTGCTTGATAATTTGATTGATCTTTCCAACCAGAAGCACAAATAGTGGCCGGCTGCAATATTGCCTACTAAGGCTTTCAAAATTTTGATCTTTTTAATGTTTTTAATGGCTATTTTTAGTGAGTGTGTTTTAATATTAGCCTTATTTACTACTTCATGATACAGAATCACCCTAAAGCTAATGATTGGAGAGGTAAACTGTGCCTCTATTATGAGGATTTGTGCATAATCTTTGAAAAGGATCGTGCTTTGGAGAAAGATGTTCAAGGCCCTGAAGAAATGGAAGATGAGGTGAATGAAGATGAAGAAAATGAAGAGCCAAATAAGAAAGATGAACCTGAATCCTCATCTACTCAAGAGCCTTATGGGGTTGAGACAAGTTCTACAAAATCTGGGAACTTAGAAAAACGGGTAAAGGCCTTTGATGACTTAGTTAAAGGCTTAACAGAAGTTGCTTCTACTCTCGGGAGAGAAATGAGGGCTACTAGAGTGCTAGTAGCAACATTAGTTGAGCTATCGGTTTCGATATCGAGTTAAGTGAGAAGCGCACCAAATTGAATGAAGAATTGGGTAACTTAGGGTTGGCAACAATGGAGAGGCATCAAGCAGTAAGAAAAATTACATTTGAGCAAGAGAGCGTAGGTGTATTTTTCAGGATCTTTGATGCTAAAAAAGAGGAGTGGGTGCAAGTTCTTCGAGGAGATATTTAGACTCGGTAAGCTAGTCCAATCATATCTGAGGAAGTGTATCAAGTGAAGAAACTGTTGTTGGACTTTGAATATGGAGATATTTCCTTTCTATGGGTTACTATTACGATACTTGCTCCAATTTGCCGGAAAATTATGAAACCTGCTATGTAGTTTAGTTTTTTGAGGTTGTTGAAATTTCCCATCTATATGTATTTCCTTTTTATGAGTTAATATTACAATTAAAATGAATTTTAGTATTTAATTTTGAATTAATCTTTTTATTTCATGTAATTTTGGATGACATGCTCTCTCATTATATCATATGTAATTATGTGCAGTGGCAAAGCCACTAAGAGGCAAGGGGGGTTAATTGACCCCTTAGCTTTTTTGGAAAAAAAATTAAATATTGGATATTCTGGTATAAACAAAAAAATAGATATATATTAATTAGTTATTAGATATTTTACAAAGGAGTGCATAACAAATTGATTGGTTGTTTATTGCTCCATATGGGAAGTCATGGGTTTAACTCTTTGTGATGCTTTTTGTGTAATTTTTTTTGTGAATCTTTTTAAAAGTCTATCGAATGACGATATCATGCTTTATTTTCAAAACATAAGATCTCATCGATGACAACTTTCTTAAATGTATTAGCTACGTACTTCATTTTTAGAACTATTAAAGTTTATGTTATTTGTATTATTAATCTCACCCCCCTTGTTTTGAATCCTGACTCTGCCTCTGATTAAGCTGGAGAAAATTGCAAATAACAATATGGACAATCTCACAATCTTAACAATAAATATTTCTAAACAAAATTGGATGCAAAGTTAATTCCATTAGACATTTGATAAATAACTAAATATGGTAATGAATTAGTGATTACATTATCATATATAATTAGTTTATAACCAACCAAACATGGCAACACAATCACTATTGCACTGTATTTCCGTTACATTACAGTATTGATTGTACAACCACCAAATTACATTGCACCCAACCAATCGCCACATAAGAGTCAAAACCAAAAAGATACAAGTGTGCAGAGTGATAGCTTCAACATTGTTTCAGGAAGAAGAGAAACCCTTGAATTAGGAAATGCCATTAGAAAGCAATACAATTTTACATTATCCTGGTGCCAAGAGATCATCAGTACATCACGCCACTATGTTCACTACACTATCAAAGCAAGCCTAGGATTACAAGCAGCCATGAACTAACCATATAATGGATCTGGGAGTTCCAAAATTTCCCAGACCGGTATGTCGTATCCCAACCCATCCCAGGGTAAAGGGGAAAAGAAACTACAAGAAAAGAGGCAGAAGAGAAGTAGGGGTACAAAAATCATACATCAATCAATGGAAAAGGCGAAGAAATCATCAATGAGAATTTCCTCCGAGAGCCATTGACAATGTGCAAGGTTCAATCAGCAGAAGAGGTGAGTAGAGTCCTCTGGCAACCCGTTTCTTACATGCACGAAATCATACGGTAGAAGATGTGCAAAGATCGCAATAAGCAGTGGATTTTTTGTTAAACAGTTCAGGAAGTCGGGCTTGGTTATCTTCCCATCACCATCCTTATCAAACATGTTGAAAAGTTCAGCTACCTGCATCATACACATTATGAGTTCTCAGAATGTATGAGGTTAGTAGATGGAGGAAGAAAAGGTTTTCAAGCTAATCGTATTCAATCTAAATTGGTATGGAACTATGTTATTCCGACTCTGCATTTCAAGTTATGTATTGCGTGAGATACTTGGCACTCTCAGCACTTTGTCAATGATATGGATATGACACTTCATTTTAGAATGTAGACCAAAAACACTCAAAAATTGCAGGGAAATGGGTGAATTCGACACCTAGACACATATCTGAGTTGCGCTTGTAACTCAATGTAGCAAAAAATTGAACGGTGAAAGCGGGAAGGCGATCTTACATCTTCATCATTGGTGAAGGGCATGACCTGTCTATTTGTGTCTGCAAACTGCATCAATGCACAAGGAATCAAGAAATTAAAGTCAGTCAAGTTCCATTTCTTGGCATGAAGAGGAAATGGCGTGAAAAACATACCTCCTTCATGGAAACATAATTCTGTGCTCCATCATGGCACATGGCAAAGGAAAATTCACAGGCGTGTTGAAATAAAGGTTGCCTCATCACATGGGTTGATGCCAACAAGAACTGCAGTCACAACAAATGGTGTACCATCAATTTGATAATTCATATAAACACCAATAGATTTGGAGAGCATAACGAATGATTTTTTCTTAGCTAAGCTGAGTAAAGCCAACACCAAAGTGTGACGCTCTGCTTTGATGAAAATAGCCTTGGGGGGCGGGGCTGCAGAACTTGTCCTCCCTCCTCTCTTGACCTCTGTCCTCTGTTTATCGATGCTAGCATATATTAGGCACCCCCACCCACTTGACCTGATTAAGCACTCCCTCTCCTTCACCAACCCATTGGATCCTCATGAGTCATAACTTACAGTTATATTAGATGTTTGTTCCACTACTACTCACAACACCAGCGAAGCATGAA
This sequence comes from Selenicereus undatus, assembly GCA_017589665.1. Taxonomy (NCBI): domain Eukaryota; kingdom Viridiplantae; phylum Streptophyta; class Magnoliopsida; order Caryophyllales; family Cactaceae; genus Selenicereus; species Selenicereus undatus. Next base: position 4,404,801 of record JACYFF010031954.1, on the reverse strand, counting down.
ATGAAAGAAGCTAAGTTGTAAAAATGGACTTTGATTTAGAGTGTGTTTAATTGGGTGGAAATTGGTCTCCAGGAAAATCATTTTCCATAGAATACGTTTTTCCAGGAGAATGAATCTTCATGTCAAATTTTCTGTTGTTTGTTATAAGGTAAAATAATATAGTTTCATGTAGAAGGAACATCAAGAAATGACTTGGAAATTTGTTGTACCAAACAAAATGCTCTCTTCACCTTATATGATTTCTTCTTGTTCAGGTTTGTCCTACTACAACTGCTTTAATATGTTCTAGTCCAAACTTAGAACTAGACAATGATAACCAATTTAATTTGAGGAACCGAAAAAGTTAACCAACCAGTCATTGATACTGTAAATATGGACATTTGGGGCATAAAATTGACGAACATTTTGAAAAAGTCGACTAGGATCCCCAAAGTGGGTTGGTCGGGCGGTTTTGGCCTTTTTTTTAATTTTCTTTTTTGGGGGGTGGGGGGAGTTAGATAACATTATTTGAGCTACAGAGCCTCAAGAAGATGAGGAAGACAAGCAACCTATGCGAGTCATCACTTATCAAATCCAAGGAGAATAAATTAAACAATTACCTGCTTGAAAGTAATCTTTTCGTTCCTCTCAAAATCAACAAAGTCAAAAATCTGCATGCCAAATGGATATCAATGATCAGAATGTGTTTCTGGTACTTTAAACGGAAAACCCAAAGCTTTCCAGGCTCAGGAACACAAAGAAAAGTGTGCAATTTTACATTTTTTAAAATAAAATTTTCTAAATCATCAACAGACTAACTTGCACTTGAATTTATTCTGAGTCTCCTTGTGAATATCAGGGAAAAATTGTGTTTTTTGAAGAAGAATTATCTAAAGCTTGATTAGTTGATTGCTTACTTGCTTATATGATATATATGAGGTACTTGACTGGCAATTCTATATTGAAACCAGTTGGCTACTGACAACTGGTACGCCGCCAAACCTTAATAGTATATTTTCTTCCTAAAAACATAAACACAAAGAAGAACCAAACTGATCCCAAATGATGCAAGCATTTCTTACTGAAATCAACACAGTTTGCTTAGTTCAGACACAGAGGCCAGACAAACCGAAGTTCTTGAGGAACAAAGAACCAACTTGGCATGGGCTTCCAAGGACAAGTATGGCGACCCATGCCCTGTATGCTGGGAACAATGCACTACTCAATAGATTCCCCAATATCATACCAGTAGCTCACACATGTACCAAAAGCCAAGAGGTAAATTATCAAACACAAGAATGAAATACTTCATGTAGCATGTTGAGAAATGTGTAGTGCAAAAACAGGTAGCAGTAACAACTACGCAACTTCTCCAAAAGCATATGTGCATACCTTTCTAGTTAAATCACAAGGTTTCAATCTCAAAGCTCTTAGGAAATCCTCAAACTTCACATTCCCACTGCACAAAGTACGAAACTAAGAACTCACTGAAGAGCTATAATAAGAGAAATAAGACAGTACATATAACATTTTCAGTGAATGAAGAAAACGTAATGACATTACTTCAATTTTCAGTGACATGTAAGCCTCCAGGTAAATTATTTCTATTTTCATACCAAAGAAACCAATAATATGAAACAAATTAAAATTTAAAGCCTTCATGCACATCATCCGTGGATCATGCAAGATATTGCATCATATATTTCTTCATCACAAGTCAAGCTTTTAAGTCAATGTATGTCTATCTAGGTTCAACATCATGCCTCCAAACAACTCCCTCCAAAAGAAAAAAAAAACAAATATCCTTTTTTTTGGGGGGGGGGTCGCAAATACATATTTGAGTATTTAGTTTCTCGCATTCATATTCCACAAACTTCAGGCCGAACTTAGATTTAAACCGCCAGTTACACAAACTATGCACAGATTGTGCCTAAAGGCAATTTCAAACTGTACTGCTTCATGCTTCCTTTCAATACATATGAAGACTAGAAATTGTGTAACCTGCGTCACTACTTACTAAGTCCAATATCCAAATTTCGTGCCTCAGTTTATTCTTTCTTTCTGTTGCTTAATTATTAATGAAAAAAGAGAAAAGGAAGAGAGCCGTGATTATATTTTCGCTGTACAATTTGCTGGTTTTGATTCCATACTTTTCTGTCCTTATATTCCCCACAGGGCCACAACCCCCGGAAATGTGTATATGTACATCTATATGCCTAGTCCAAACAAACCCTATGGATAAAGAGGTTTGTTACATCCTTTTCTTTTAATGGCACAGCGGTAAGAACTTAAAACATGTATGTACTGATATTTCTGAACATAGACCCACAGAAGACATCAACAACATCCATTCTTGCCTATTGACAAAAACTATACAAATTAGCACCGTGTAATACATCTGAATACATGTGTTCTACAACTTCTTGAGGAGATTAATGTCTAGAATAAATGTCTGTGAATTACTGAGTACTTGCACAAACATTAGATAGCTTAATACATGAACCAAGCATACAACCATGAAAATCAATACAATGCCTATAAAAGGCATGAAAGGTATAACTGAGACTGCATACACTGGGCAAAGCAGCAGCAAATTCTAAAAGACTGACCATCACTGGCAAAGTTGTACATGGGAACTTCCACTCATTTAGCCTCTTTATTCAGGGGGTAGGGTACAACTATAGTGGATACCTTAACCTCAGTTTTGAAAATGACTCTAATTTGTGATTTTTTGCAAATTACAGATTTCTTGGCTGGAACCCTGGAATGCCGAAAAAAAGTACGAAGAGGCATTCAAGGTTTAACACTGTACCTGTTGTCTGGATCCATGGATAAGAACTTGTCCAAGAACTCCAAAGCTTCCACAGTGTTTATGCGATAATCCTGTCAAGTGGGGACATTAAGAATACATGTATCGAAAAAAAGTCTTGTGATGTACAATATGCCTTACAGCATCCTTCATCAACAGCAGCAAGACAAAAGATTCTGAAAGTATCTGGCATCAAACAGCCAGGAGGAAACTCAAATATCATGATAATGGTAACTTAATAATTCCGAAGCACATGCAAAATTTCCACTGAGATCTCTATTACCCTAAAAATGTATTTTACCATTCAAGACCAATAGACAAATTCATGTGCATCTTTTCCCCATTTTCAAGGGAAAGAGCTGCACTGCCCGGCCGCCGGGGGGTTGGGGGGGGGGGGGCGGCTTGGCACCTGAAAAAACATGCTAGGTCATTTTTTTGTTCAGACAAGGATTATAAGGGTAAAAGCAATGCCTTACAATTGGGAAATCAATGTCTCTAGGATCCAGTGGAGAAAAACGTGTTTGCAATTTGATTGTAGAGATAAGGTTGAGTCGACAACCTCCCTTTTCCTTTGTTCGAAAGGAGTCGTCACAGAACATCTGCTTGATGGGGGGATAAATTGGTAAATCAGTCTTGCAAAGCGCACCCGAGATGCAGTGGCCTATATCCTTGGACAAACAGCAAGCTAATAGCTGTCGTTTCCTTTTAGAAAGAGTGACTCATACATAATTTGGGGAATTTTCAGATATCAACCTACATTAATAATTTAGACTGGGAAAATGATATAACAATGATATTCCCTTGTTCCCATAAAACCTGAAAGACAATAGAAAAACAAAGTTTCCAGGAAACATCGTCTAGTAGTTTGTATTCTCCCTGCTTTTAAAGTAAGAACATTACTGCTTTTATTATACAAAGAACCTTGACAACAGTTATATGACTTTCTTGATTAGTATGCTGCAACCCACTGGCCCTATACAGGCCCAATGGACTGGTAAAGAGGGGAGCACAACGATCAGACCAGGCCCAACAAAGGCCTGGCCTGTGGGGCATTAGGCCCAGAAGCAAAACTGTTCTGCAGGGTTTTTCAAACTCTTCTTAATAATTATAGGACATTAATGAAAGGAAGATAGCCTCCTTTTTTTCAAGGGCTTGGGGGGAGGGGGGGGAATAATTTTTCCGTTGTACAGGAAGAATACACAAGCAAGTAACAAGCATTGGTCAACTTATTCTTGGATTCAGCTCTTCCTTACCAAGAAAAAAAAAATGCTGTTATCTGATGGTGAATGGTGACATACTCAGTTAACCACAAAAACATAAGTGGCACACCCTAGGTCGGGCCACTAGGCAAGCTTCCGCCCACATTCACCCTCTAAACAGCCAAATGCTACGGATATTTAGACTTGTAAGCAAGTTCTTCACAAGAGATGTTTATCAGAGAAGTGAAAGCATGCCTGCATATCTACTAAGATGACCGACTAGACTAAGAATCATGTCTGACCAAACCAAGCAATATCAGACAGGGGAATCCCTTTTCTTTTTTTTTTTTTATGAGTGACATGTCAATCCTTTTCAGAGACAAGCAGAGATATATAGCAAATAAGAGTTAGCACTGTTAGCAACCACATGTCATGCTCCTCCGTTCTATCATAGAATCAAACATGCAAGTAATTATGAAAGAGCCTACCCCTCTTGTTATGAACCCAAGAGTAATCATTCAGTAGAATACTACAATTTCTAGTTTCCCACACTATGCTATACCTCACAAAACAAGTCATCAAAAATGCACGTATGTTCCATTTAAAAAGGCTAGCATTCCACCAATATACAGGTGAAGCAATGCTCAATTGTGGTTTGTAAAACTTTGAAACATGAGCTACACATCTTGAGTATACTTACCAAATCTTTATGAGTCAATTCAACCATAAATCTTGATGGATTTTCCTGCCATAAGGACACAGACAGATGTAAGCTAAGTTCACTTGATATAATGCTTCCAACTGCTAGAGTGGCAGCCTATTTCGTCAAATAATATCCATTACCACATTACGCAGTTATCCACTCATAGATACAGCATCTGCTATACAATCAGAAAACTAACGAATGATTGAGAGGACTCTAGTTAATCGGCAATTAAATTATACTCAGAGAGATGCCAAAACACCAGCCGCAAAACAATTCTAACTGCTGAAGCCTTTTTTTCCAGAGGGGGGGGGGGGACGCTATGAACCGAATCTTCTATTACTTAATTATATATACACACACACGCGCGCGCACACACACATATACACACACACATGCGCGCGCGCACACACACACACACATATTCAACCCTAACAAATTTACTATGAAGACAGAGCAGGAGAGTTAACTTTTTTGCATCTCGTATTAGGGTAACTAAAGCCAAAGGGGAGAGTGGAACCTCCAATGTCGTAACAACTTGTCTGCACTCAATGTAAGACAACCTAATTTCAATCTGTTAACTGCCAAGCCATTTAAACCTATGTTCTAACATTTTGGATATGGATCCTATCATATTTGATGCCTAAACAGCAATGCTCCAAATAAACAGGACATACTTCCAGGAAATTTATTCCACCAGATCATCCAGCATTCGTACTTTAGCCCCCCCCCCCAACAAAAAAGAGGGAAAAATCATGATAACCAAGCACTGACCTGTTTCATCTCATGTGCCTTCATGAGAAGCATCATGTCACCATATGAATAAGATGTTTGTACAACATTTAGCGTGGAGGCAATAGCACGAGCAGTCTGCAGATACGTAAGAGTTAAACAAGTAATTCTCTACTGTCATCCATGCCAAAACGGAAACACAGACAATAAAGCAATATTATAGCAATAGAATCTACAGGGAGAAAAGACATGAAGACACTATTGGTTTAAGAGATTTATCAGCTCTGGGCAGGCGCAGAGATGAGCTCATTCATAAGGGCTTGCAAGCTGCTTAAGCATGAAACCATGAAGGCCTGGCTTGGGCTTGAGCCCAAGGCATAAACAAATCCAGTCTTGAGTATTATGGCTCAAGCTGGGCTCGGCTTGGCACACTTCCACCACATCAGCTCAGCATCAAAAATTTTTAAGGCCATATTGACACAAAATCATGAAAATTATTCTTCTTCTCTAGCTTTCTGGTCTCTATTCTATCCATGATGACTACTCTATACCATTAGTGAGTGCACCACATTAGGGACTCAATTGAGAGAACAAAATCACTTCCTCCAACACTTCCTATGGAAAAGGATCCAACAGTTCCTATGGAAAAGGACAGGAATCTACACATCCAGAGATCTAGAACTATTCTCAGCTCAGTCCATAAAGGATAAAAAACAAAACAGTACTTTTGCATGTCATGCTGGTGAGTGAGTTGTGACACAATCTTCAATCTCGCCCCCCCCCCCCGGCGAAGAAGCATATGATGAAAACTCAATCTCCATGAAATCACATTAAAATCTCTAATCATAACCCATGAACAAACTTACCCTCTCAGCAAAAATGGATGCAGGTTCTTTTTGACTGTGTGAAGGTGATACCACTGGAAGATATTCCACCTGCTCAAGTCAGAAAAATTCTAAAAGACATAAGCGTATTCTTACTAGTTTACAGAAAAAGGATTCAAAAGAACCAAAAGACATATGTCCACATGTACCTCAGTTTCAAATCATTTTCTTTGTTAATATTTCAGATAAATTAACCAGAGTTATGTTCAATAAACAGGACTTTATGTCCAATCTCATCCTCTCATCTAGGGAATCATTTTGTCTAAACACTGTTTTACATTTATTTTCAAGGAAACAGAAGTTGAACACTACAGTTAAATAAAAAGAACTTTATGTTACTTCCGTACAGGGAGGAAAAAGATTAATTTTAGAGGAGATGTCAATTTGAAACATTTGAATAGAAAGAAGGACAAGCATTGCGAAACAAAGAATGATACACTGTCCTGAGAAAACAAATAAACAGCTCGTTAAGATGTACCCAGTTTTGCTCTTCTCATCTGACAACCATTGCTCAAACCAACACAGACAGCCAAACCAATTAAGCCAACTACACAATGCAACTGAGTAACTGACCACCTCTGTATCTCTAGCATCATCTTCTATTAGGAGGATGAGTTAAAAACCCAAAAGGTATTTTAATCTTTCTAACTCCTTCATGTAGCAAATCTTCTTGTATGCACTTCAGTGCTGCAATCTCTTTTTTTGATAAGACTTCCTTGCTGCAATCTCTAACCTCATAATCATCAAATCTCTCGATCCTTAGCATGAATTTCACATTCAAAGTGCCACAATTATCTTAAATACCGTCCATTTACCTTATCTAGCACAAGTCTTAAGCCTACTTCTGCATAAAATTCCTCTAAAAGTACGCTCTAGACCCATAGAAAGCAGCACGATTGAGAGAGAAAACAAGTTCTCTGATTACAAAACTCATCAAAAAACCTTTTGGCCCAAAAGAATTCCAATAACATCAAGTGATAGAAAAAACTGAAAAAATCAGTGGAAAGCCAGAAGTTACCTCCATGAAATTGTGAAACTGGGTGAACATCCGAAACATGAGTTTCATCAATGAAATATTCCCCCTACATATGTAAAAGCACATAATTAGTGTTCTAGGTTATATTAGAAACAGAAAATTTAAGAAACTCTCTATTAAAAGAGCCATACCAAGATTGATCAAAGTGCACATAAGGATAACGAACAACAACTGGTTGGATTGGATAACCAGGTATGAAGGCTCCCATTTGGAAAGAAAGAAGGAATCTTCCATTGGTGGTTGTTCCCTCCGGAAATAGTAGAACACGAGGAAATCTATTGCATGAAGCCTTTCTCTGTATTTAGGTCCTTGAAAGCACATTTCTGTATCAAATGGCTTATAATTGATAAAAAGTAGTGAATCAAACTTTATTTTCTTAGCTGAACACTGAAGTGGCATCTATAATATATGCAAGCACTGTTGCATCCTATTTATTTAACATTGATCACATGGTGATAAAAACAGCACAAAGATTCTCATAATCAGTAACCATTATTAATTTACATTATCTTACATCAGAGCAAACAAGAAGACCAAAGGTCTGTGTCAATGTAAGTGCACAATACATCAGCCTTCAGCATAGAAGCTGTTCTTGGAATTATCTTGGCATTACAAGGATTAAGGATATATGTTGGATGATTTTTTCCAGCTTTTAATTATAGTACGGTTAAAGCAGAAGTCATCAATGAACAGTTCCATGCTTCTTTGTTGTCCAGTTTTAGGCAGTGAACTCCCTCTTTGCAGTTCAATCACAGGATCTGACAAAAAAAATTTCTCTGAAATCCAGTTGCAGGAGCAAGGCTCTGTATATCTCTTATCTCACACTCCCTTCCCTCAGAACATATACACTACCCTAGATGGGAACCTAGGGTAATCGTGCCGTAGATAAGTTCACTATCATATGCTTCATATACGTTTAAATTTTGAACAGATCTGGGGTTGCCCTTCCATCATACAATCACATGACACCAACAGTTTTTAAGGGTAAAGGAAAAATAGTCAAAACATTAAACCAAAGAACTCCAAAATTTCCAAATGCAATATGAAGGTCCAGGCTTGTAGATGGATTCTTATCATTTAGGCTCATTAGACAGTGATTAATTGACACTATTCTCCTAGGAACAGCGGGTAAATCCCATGAATCAAATGCAGAAGAAATAGAGAGAGAAGGAACGCTGGAATACTGGATTATCAGACACCAATGAGGCATGGAACAGCATAAACCATCATGAAGAAAAATACTATCAATAAAAGAAGGTCATAACTCATAAGTCATGTATAAATTGTATCATGAGAACTCAGTCTCACAAATTCTGAACAAAAATGACGACTACACAAATGATATTTTATATTTATAAACAATAGAAGGCCATTTAAATTAGATGAAATTACTATCTGACACTGTATCAGAAGAGCACTGTTCCTTTACCTGTATCTCATTAACAGCATTCTTTCTTGACGTAGGCGAGAACCTATTCACATATATAACCTGCAAAAACAAGATTTGGAAGCATAACCATCATTTAATGGTAGAAAAGCGATGTCATTACGTACATGATACTCAGACTTTAAACATAGGCATGTTGGAGTATTAAGTGTCAGGCATGAATGACTTGTCATAATCGACGATTCTTTAAAAATTTTGTGCTTTTTTAGCTCAATAAGGATGGTCCAGTTTCAATATCGATGTCTGAGTGAAAAATGTCAGACACGGGTACCTGAGGGAAAATCAAGAGTTCAAGTAAGTTAGATAAGGCTACATTGGACAAGCTTTGATCATCAATGGAGTTTCAATGTTGATTCAACAGACAGTAGGGTATAAATGTAAATGACAATTGGTGTATAGAACTTCCAAACAAACGAAAACCGGAATTAATTTTAATTCAGTAGAATGAGATACCTGCATTGCTCTGATAATAGTCCCAACAAAGGGCAATGAATCATGGGACTCAGACGCCACAATTGTTGGGAATAGCTCATAGAAAAAGAAAATAGGTTCAATATATGATACATGGTTAGAAACAACAATAGGAGCCATCTCTCTTGTTGCTGGCCGACCTTTCCGCTTTATCCATTGGTACCTACACCAGATAGAGAGAATTCATGAGTTCATTGATACTAACTCAGCAGGCACTAAACTAGAGAATATAGAAGCACAACAAACATCCTTCATCTAGCCTTGTAGAGTTAAGTTTGCTTTCTTCCACACCAATCAACACCTATACGTTGAAAAATAAACTCCCCATACCTACTATCATTTCACTCAGTAGAGCATATGCCCTAAACCAGTCGCTTCAACATTAACCATAACAAAGCATCTGGTTGCAAATTTGAACTCTCCTTCTCTCTCATGTCACCCATACGTCACAACACAATTCCCTTTGCATCAACTATCAAGGGAACACATTTCAATAACCCTTCTAATTCTTCGTTGCATGTTCAGATACAAAAGTAAGATTCCAGACAATTCTCAACCCATTAATCCAAAATACAAACTTAAAAGAAATTGATTTGTCTTACCCAAAAGAGAAGAGTATACAACGAGCGCAAATCCGGGTAATCCACATAAATCGACATCTCCATCTGGGCATGGGATTAGTCTTATCTTTCCACCCTTGAAGAGCAATCAAAGTGGCCAAATACCCAACACCCAAAGACAACCCAAAAAGCAATAGCCTCAACAACGCAATGGGTACCGAGAGAAAGATCTTAACCAACTCATAAACCCCTTCAATGTTGGGGGTATGATTCCTGAAGGGATCTGCGGTAGATGAAGGTGGCAAAGGGTACCCATCAATACCCAGAAACTCAAACGGGTTTTGCACATCACAATAGAGATTTTCTGATTTGTGATTGCAATTTGGATTAGGGGAAGAAGAATCGATGGATATAGCCAGATGGGGTTCACCATTTGATGTGCAATTCTGGCTCAATAGGGGAGTCTTTAGAGCAGCATACGCCATTAAAGATCACTTCCAGGATTGGAGGGAGGGAAAGAGAAGAGAAGAGATAATCAAAAGCAGCAAACAACAGGAGGCAATGAGATTTGGTAAAAGACCAATTAAATTCCTTATGCGCAATATTTGGTAAGATTCTGAAGTCATAAATGAGACCAAATTAATGAAAAAAGACGCAACTTTTTCTTTCTGTTTTTTGGGGAGGTTTTGTCTGAAAAGATGCATTTTGATGGGAAGGACTGAAGGAGACAACGCGGTTGCATGTGGATGAAACTTTTTGAAGAAAATTAATTATTGAGAAATTTGGAAACTGTTGGTATGTGTTTTTAAAAAAAACTCGTGGAGCATATAATTTTCTTTTTTGAAAAAGTGAAAACTACTTAAATTTAATTGGGACCAAAAAACTTTTCAAGATCCAAAAAAGTGCAAAATCTTTTTAATAATGCATAAATGATAGTTATTTTCAAATAAGCAGAACGAAAATTAGTAGATGTTTTTTTAATAAAATTTATAGTTTCATCAATAGATATTCTATTCTTTAAAAAAATAAAAAATTTAATAATAAAATAAGAATGGTACGTTTTCACATAGATACAAATCAATGTAGATTTTATAATTTTTATAATTTGAAAAAAAAATCAAAAAACAAATAGATTCAAATAGAAAGCTAAACATGTAAGAAAAAACTACAAAGTAAATATATTGATATATTCTTATTATGATTTATACTATAAACTTAACTCGTCTCATGTTGATAAAATATCACTTTCTAACCAACATAAATTGGTTCAATTGGTTTGACATCTGTTCTCCTCAAACAAGATTTCAGATTCGAGTCTTGAAAATGGATAAAATCTATCATATGAGAATTATATTCCTTATTTGAACAATAGTAACTCGATTCCAATAAAATGGATGATCCATAATAATAAAAATAAATAAATAAATAAATAATATCATTTTCTAGCTTAGATATTCAGAATTAAGTAGGAAAAAAAGAAACAAAACTGATTCCTAATCAATGAAACTATTTCAGATTATTTTTTTTTTTTGTTGAGTAGAAACCATCACATTCACATATATAATATATTCTAGTGAGCACAAGAGATTTTTTTTTTTAGGGGGGACTATGTAATAGTTTTTTAGAAATATTATTAGCCTTAATGAGAATCTTATTCGTTCAAATTATGGTTTGCGGCCTCCATAATCACAGCTAATATAACGTACCAAAAGATATTATTACTAAATTGTACTTTAATAAAGGACATCATAATAAAATTTAAGAATCAAGGGAGTAGGTGAAATAATGAAAGTGACCTAGAGATTGCAATTTGCGTAGTTAAGTAAATTAATCAAATAGCCACGTGCCCAAGATCCACGCGGCACGGGTCACGCAACGCGCCAAATCTATCGTGTGGTGATGCATGGATCATTCACGTGTGAGAAAAGTAGTAGCATGCCTAGATTTCATAATAGCCGTCTAAATTACAAGAATAATTCCATTTTTTTTTTCACCATCGCATCATATAAGAGTCACAGTGAGTCGAATTCTTTTAGAGTGATTTTTAAATGTTTTAAAATGACTAATAATTTATATTAGAATATTTTTTTAATTTAAGTGTGACTAATAATTCATTAAATAGTAACATTTATTAGAGATATTCTTAAATAAATTATTAGTCATCTTCATACTCACTAAAAGTCTTATGGAAAAAAGCAATAATATAATTAGGTAAAATGAGTCATGGTCTTTTTTGTGATAAAAAGCAAACCTGTATTAGAATATTCATCTCATAATATAGTTAGGTTGTTCTTTTTTTCGATAAGAAGCAATAAGCTTATTGTTTACAGCTCCTTATAATTTCTTACATATATAACAAATTCTTACAACTTCTTACATATTTTTACAACTCCTTGTATTTTTTTACTGTTCGTTACAGTCCTTTGCATCTTTTTACAACTTTTTTATATTTCTAACAATTGCTTGCAACTACTATTACAACTTCTTAGAACTACTTATACCTCCTTAAAATTCGTTACAATTATTTACATTTTCTTATAACTTACAGTTATTTCACATAGTAAAAAATAACAAGTTCATGGTCCCATAAAAAAGAAAACTTACATTATCTATAACAATTATACTATCAAAGATTTGTGTTTGAATTAGCTCTTACCAATGTCTACATCTTTTATTTACAGACGTGAAAGAGGGAAATGGATCCTTCGTGTGTTAGTCTTAAGACACTCATTAAGATTACAAGATTAGTACCACTCCCACGATCAACATATTCAAAAGTTCGTAGCAATGCAGTCCCCATTTTTCTCTCAAAAATAGAAAAAAAATTCGCTTTTATTTTTTGTTTTGGGGGAAAATTTTAGATAAAATACGCCCCAGTGACCCACGATAGAAGAATATCCACAATGACGCCATTCTCTTGCATGATTGATCAATTGGACTGTCCCTTAATTTTCCTGGTGCATGCAACTCCACAAGTACCCAAGAATAGTTAATACACTTTGCATAGTGCACAGCCACAAGAAGAAGAAGAAAATCCACACCCGTAAGATAACATGTGCTTTGAGGAAAAAATAAGCTCTCGCAAATCCGACAAAGATCATTGTTATCAGCCCAACAATATATTGAATATAAAGCTATATCTGCCGATCAAATTAATACAACCGGAACAGGCACGGTTCCCAGAATGAATCCACTTGCACCAAAATACAACAATATAGAATAAAAGGGATCACAAAAGCCTATATGGTAAAATAATAACAGATATCAATAGTCAGTGTTCCAGAAGGATATCTCCTCACTGCTGCCAGATTCAGTCTGAGATCTGGGACCATACATACATTGATATGCTTCATCTCAAGTACCCCAAAGCAAGTCATTATCGTCTGACTTCTCATATGAAGCTCGTTCCGGAATGAAGAGTCCTCCCTCCTGCGGTTGATAGTCTTTACCTCTCCACACTACAATCTGTTCTTTCATGAACGTTACGAGGATGCATGGTACCAAATCCTATAACATGATCAAAACAAAGACTTTAAGCATCATACAGGAGAGTAGAGTTGCATTACAGAAAATGTTTGAATACTTCTCTGGGTTATGCCCACCTACAACCGTCGCTCATTCCCCCAATTGCAGTACCTTTCATGTGGGGGGTTGGGGTTTAAGCCCCAAGCTCCCCCTAGTCACACTGTCTAAAATTGGGATGAGGCACCTTCAACTAGTCTTTAGCCTCAAGCCTGAACAAAGTTGGGGTCAGGTTGGGCTTCGAAGTTCATGGGTTGTTACTCATGGACATAGCGTGGACCTCTGTTCTTACCTTATGGTCCAAAAAAGGCAGGGGAGGGGGATAAAAATCCTATCAAGAACAAGGCCATATAATCACCTTAACCTTTGCTAAGTCAGAAGATGACTTCCAAACATAGGGCTTTCCTTCATGTGTTATGACTTCATTATATGCAAGAGGAAGGATTAATGTATTCTGAGGATGGGATTCAAAGTCATGTCCTATAATCGACTGAAGCATGATTCAACATTTGTTTTAATTCTCAACTTCAAATTCAAAGCCACCTTATCAACTTTGAATTCCAAATGCACAGAGGTTTCATAAGTCTTCCATGAACACATAAACATCTATCACACAGGATTCTACCGCAAGAACCCTATCCTCTCACGTGAAACCATATGTGAACTTGTACAAGTCAGTCAGTTAGTCTACTCAGAGGAATTTTCTCCCTCCCTCTACCTGAATCTAATTTCCTTTTTTGGGGGGGGTTTTTCCATTCCTTGGCACGAAGATCCTAGCCACCACCCACCATAGTACCTTCCAGCGCACTCATTTTTACTCTTTCTTCATGGTCATCAATGTTCCATCCAAATAAAATTGAGAAGCCTCTTTCCAATCTTATCTTATGTGGAGTCCAATACAGAAAAATCCAATTTGTGCTTTCTGAATGGAGTTTTTCCCACCATCACACGCTGCTTTCTTTTGGGGGGGGGGGGGGGGGTTTGCAAAATACATAGACTTTTCAGCTGATCTCCTAGTATCCTTCACTGCTTCCCCTTTTCGGGTGTGTTAAAGATATTTATGATTTATTAAGGGTAATCTGCAACAGATATACTATGCTACCAAACCACCAGATGCAGCCTTATGATTGACATCCGTGTTGACTTGTTTTCATTGCGATATCTGGCAATACTATATATTCTTTGCATATTTGCATTGAAACATTAACATATTGCAAAAATCGCAGACAGAATTCAAACCATGAAGTTATGAGTGCAGATGTTACCCTAAGTTTCACGCCTATTTTCTTGTGATCACTCTTGTCAAGCTTGCTGCAGTCTATCCGGACCAGCTCCTCCACGAGAAAGGCATCTCGAACCATGGACATGAGGTTACCGTAATACCCATTTCTCGCTGCACTTTCCGTAGTGGGAATTAGAAGAGAAGTCAGAAAAAGTAGTAATTGCCAGTTTAACAGCACGGCATATTACCAAGCTTAGTCAAAGCAGGAACGGCTAGTCCTCTCTTTCTCATAGCCTTTGTCTCTTCAATGCTCAGTCCCTCAATTGTACTTCTAATTAGCTTCGGATATACAGGCTCATGTGGTTTCCACAGCATTAATGGAATCACAGGCCTCTTTTTGGGTTTATAATTTCTGCCTCTGTACAGAACAAGAAGTCCACTTTGTCTATGGATAATCTTGCCAAATGTTTTATCCTGCAGTATATGCATTGTTAGTTACATGCTAATGTTTGTTATTTCCTACCGATAAAGTGCTTAAAACATGCATGTCCATCATGGAGTTCGGACAACCGACATGAAAGAGAAAGAGCAGGTGTACCAGTGAGAAGCAAAGGAAGATACGCTAAAAAAAGCTAAAGTCTCTCAATCTTTATCACCAAGGTGGGGGGGGACCCAGTAGGTACACTAGTATCGCTCTTCCGCAGTGAGATAAGGGGTGTTTACACATCAGGTACCAAATGTACTTTGGATTTGAGTACCCAAAGTTACAGGTCCGCTAATTATCAAGTGGAACAGCCCCAAAATTATTGAGTACGGTTTCGAAGCACCCGATCACCCTCCTTTATTCTAACTCTCTCTCTGTCTCTCTCTCTCTTTCTCTTGGGGGCCAGCCATGGCCCATTGTCACTGTTTTTTTCAATTGTCACTGTCTAATAACAAAATGCGTAACCATCACCAACAACATATTCTAGATTAACATGTCTGTCTCAGACCCTCTCTTTTTCCTTTTTTTTCCTTTTTGTTTCCGGTTACTAAAATGCTTCTGGCATGAGCTGAAGCTACTTGGCAATTGCATAAATGCATGGGTTATTATCATCTTCTTAGTTCTTATAATGGAAGAAAATGATAATGGCTTTTGTTTTGTCTTAAAGTTCTGGGTTTTTTTTTTGTTAGGGAAAAAAAAACTTTATGAGGTTATTGGATACTGAAACCACGAAAACTTCACCTATACCCAAACCGATAACCTCAAAAAATCATTTGGATATCCAACCAAGTTTTCCTCAAATGATACGGCTGGGGTTGAGGGTTCGGATAGTTTCGATTAGCACCCTGCTCACAACCCAAAAAATTGCATTTTCCAAGCATCTAGGTTGTGCTTACTTCCTTTAGAATAAAGAATGAAAGTTTTCGGCGCACCCTATAGAAAAAAATTTGAACTCATCTCTACTTTATATTCAAGAAGGACAAAAGTATGAGCAAATATTATGTTTCGGGTGGGAGACAGACCTCAAGTTGTGTGCAGACATTTTCCATGTCAATAGTTGGCACTCCCATACATTTGATTCTGATAGCCTCAGCATGCTTCCAATGATTATGGATATCATTCAACATGTTGTGAGTCAGCCCATCTCTCCCTAAAAAAAGAATAACAGAATGTCAAATATTATACCAGCTGCTTAAGACAAATCAGTCTTTATAGACTCACATTGAAGTATTAATGGTTCAACCATACAAGTGCTTCATGAACAGGATGTACAAGAAACTATCAGTAAAGGTAGAATGAGGATGACTCGTAAAATTGCACTCTAGAAACCTAAACCTAGCACCCGGATCAAACCGACCTCAATAATCCCGACATAATCCAAACAGATAAAACAAGATCAAGCTATGGAAACAGAGAGAGCCCAGGGGGAGGGGGTAGTTCTTCATCCACTTCACTGACAATTATCAGTAAATCAAAAGAAACATAACTCATTTGAGATGAGGTCCAATTTCTACTTAACATGTGATCCTTTTTGTTTATTACCAATCCTCATAAGTGATCAGTCAACTTTTGAGGATGCTCTTGGAGCTGATAAATTATCTGATCAATTGGGGGGGGGGGGGTTGCAATTCAGAAAATGTTGGTGGATTCCTACGAATGCTTACGGGTGTTTGCACCATGACGGAGATCAAGCAGATATTATGCCCCACAATCATCACTATTTGTAAACGCAGAAATTTCGTTAAAATGCGAGGACTTCTATGAGATTTCAATTTATAGATCAACTTTGTGAAATGTGACATCAAATACTCCAAAACTGCATCGAAGTGTCAGCTAGGCATTTCATCAAACACATTGTGTGCATAAAAACACCCACCCACACACAAAAACACAAAAACTCAAAAACTGATACTTCAACAATTACCCAGATTAATTTGTTTCTTGGTCTTGTGCCTTTCACACTTATCCACAAGAATCTTCCTCTCAGCCTCCGTCAATGACTCCCCAAGAAGTTTCTCTCTCATCACCCTCCTCCTCTCCTCCAACTTGGGATCCTCACCCTCCACTTCCGCATCGACCGACCTCACCTTGGGACTCTTCACCGGAGCGCAAACCCCGGTCCATTCCCGATCGAGACGGCCCGGCCCAAACGGTGAGTACTTGGGCTCCCTGAGCCCGATGGGCCTAACCGAGGGGCTACTCTCGGTGTAGCTGTACCTAAAATCAAAGGGCAGTTTGGAGCGCAAGGGCTTCTCGCCAGTGTCTAGGGATGACGGAGGGCGGTAACGGGGCTTCTTGTTCCGGGTGGTTTTCTTCTGGGGTTCAGAATTAGGGTTAGGGTTGCGGTTTTGAGGGTGGAGGGAGGGAGGAGGAGTGAATGAGTACTTGGAGTGGAGTTTGGAAGAGGTGGTGGTGGGGGCGGTGGAGTGGTGGCGGATGATGAGGGAGGAGAGAGAAAAGGCGGTGGCGGCGGCGGAGGAAGAGAGGAGGTGGGCTCGGTTTTGGCGGGAGATGAGAGAGATGAACATCAGGGCCTGGCAGGCATTGAAGCTGGTCCGCTTTGTGCTTAACTGCCAACTCAAAAATCACTCGGAAAAAAGTGTTCGACCATCATGTAGCTTTTCAAAATTGACTCGAACCATTTATTTGCACTAAGGGACCGATCCGTTCAAATGGTTAACGGGCTGACTATGGTCCAATTCAGGTCTATTTTATTGATAAATCGATTCTAATTTAATTTGATCCGATTTATTGTCAATCCTAATTGTAGATTAAATTCTGAAGTTCTAAGAATGAAATATTCTTATCCTTTAAGTCAATGTTAAAAAATGCCCTTGAATTAAAAGGTGAGATAAATGTACTTTATCTTTTGTAAATGTTTATTTTTTATTTACTAGGGGGGGAAAAGTCAATTTTTTCAATCAAGTAGTTGGACAAAGCTCGAATTACAACAGAGAAAGCGAAATAAGACAACATATTCACATAACTCTTATTATTAGCTAGTGTTGTAAATGAACTGCACAACTTGAAAGCAACATAAACTTTCAATTAAGGATGTCAATTAACTAAACTGCTCATAATGTTAAGTTCGCTTTCAAACTCCCAAATTCTTTTCTTAGAGTTCGAATAATTATTCTAATGATTGGGATCTTATCACCTATAATGTGATGTTTTGTTGAATGCAATGTAATGATAATATATTGCAATCAACTTTTCAATGCAATTATGATTATTTAGTTTGTAGTAATCATGATTACAAGATAATTCTTATATTGCAATACTTTCACACAACCAGATAATATAATAAAAGTACAATTACAAACTTGTTTGCATTACAAAGTTGATTATATCTGACCAACCATTACATAAGAGTCAACCCTAATCATGCCACATGAACGCATTCTTACATTGTGTAAGTAATTGGGCTTGCAAGTGTGTTCTTGCATTATGTAAGTAGTAATTTGACTAAAAAGAGCAACCCCCATAATTTACTATTCCTCTCGCCAATTACAAGGCGCGGGACACCATCCTACCATCTTCCCCTTCCTTCTTCAATCCACCTTTGGTCCTTTGACCGTCTTTCTCCTTCTCCGATTGTTATATTGGGATGACGAAATTGTCAATTTTTCAGCCATTTTAGTCACTTTGTCTATCATATTCATCTTTATTTCTATTAACAAATATATTTTATCTTTTGAGTAGTAGTCGCCTCTCTAATTATAAGAGCTATTTTCTCCCTCTAATTATGAGAGATTTATTTTTATAGTTGATAAATTTTGCTTTTGCATAGATTTTTCCTTAGAGGGAATAAATCATTGGACAATTGCAAAGCAGCTCTTCAATAGATCTCAACACTTCAAGTACAATATCTCATATAAGAAAAGTTTCTCTCTCCAAAAAATTACACTAGATCAGCAGATCTATTGAAAAGAAGATGCTAAAACATATATGTGGATCTCTTCTCAATGCCATCACAGATCTCTTCTCAATGTCGTATTGAGAAATAACAATTATAGAAGGACGAGCGATCAATAGATGTAAAATAGTAATTGGACTTTTGCTGTTTTGTATGAGGAATAGATTCTTAAACAGTACTTAACCGTGCTGTAAATTGCTGCCAAGATGAAGTTCAGTCACTTGCATTGCAAGAGAGGATATCTATGTTGCTGTAACTTTAACTTTTCTCATTAGATGACCAGTTAACTTAACCCTTAAAATTTACTTAATTATCTCATTGTCTATTTCTTGTATTAAATTCCTTTTGGGGGGGGGGGTGTTGTATGTGTTTTATCAATAAGTAAATGTCAACTATGTACAACTTTTCAAGGAAAAATGAAAGTTGCTTGATAGCCCAATTATACTACCCAATAAATCAACTCTTGTAATTAATAAAAAACAACAAAAAAACTCAACTACTCATAAAATTTATATTAATTAAGTACAATAAACAATATACATTCAAAGATTAAACTTTTTATGCCCTGAATATTAGTCATCCCAAAGGATTGTCAAAAAGGTTCGATTTAATCCTTTGCTCTATCATACCATTTTGAATATTTATAATATCGCTAACAAATACATGTCGAAATTTGTGATGAAAGGGAGCCACGGGGTTGCCAAGAAGGTCTGATTCCTCTTCATCTATCACATTGTCAGAATTGGATTGTTCTTGTTGGAATATGAAAGTGGGTGTTGTCTTATATTGATAAACTTAAAGAGTTTGAGCATATATATAAGCCTGTGAGTTACTACACCCATTGCTAATTGGTTTTGGGTTGGGATCTCATTTGAACTTATATACATGATTCTTTGTTTGTGACCCAATTGAATTAAAAAAAATTAACATGGTATCAGAGCCAGTTCTCGATTTTAATTTGCCGCTGTCCCCATTTGAAATTGCGTACACGTGTTAGGTCTTGTTAGTAGCCCACATGTGAGGGAGGGGTGTTCAAATATGAAAGGGGGTGTCGTCCCACGTTGATAAAATTAAAGGGTTTAAGTATGTATATATGTTTGTGAGTTACTCTACCCATTGTCAATTGATTTTGGGTTGAAACCTCATTTGAGCTTATATACATGACTATTTTATTTATGACCCAAATTTTAAAAAATTTAACAGCTCCATTTGACTTCTGTAAACCAAGGTTTTTTTGCTTTTTCTGAAAAAAAAGAAGAGAAAAACATAGGGTAAAAAAAACCCCTAGAGAATGCTTATCCCACAAAAACATATTCCTATTAATGCATCTCAAGTTAAGCAACAAGGACAAATAAAATCAAGTTGATATCTCTCTCCCATCTCTTCCTTACCTACTTTTCCCCACATGCCCTCATATCTCTATGTTACTTGATCAAAATTGGTTGTTGATAATATGACAAAAACATACAAATAGCTGAGCCTTTTCCCCAAAGTATGTTGTATACATACCATATAGTATAAAAATATGCTCCCCCATTAAAACTATAAATATATAAGACTACACCTTAACCCCCCCCCCCTCTCCTATTCACAAATTCAAGCTAGTCATGCCTTCAAAACTTGGAATCTCCCCCAAAATTCTATCTCTTCTCCTCCTCCTTTCAACCTTCACCACCATATCAACTACAACAAACAACAAGGATGATCTGAAGGTCTAATTTAATTTCCTAATTAATTAGTATATTTTTGGCACTATATAATGGGTATAATTTGATTTCTATTTTTAATTATATGCAGAAATTATACATTGTTCACCTGGAAGATTGCCCCTCAATTGATGCAGCATCTGCAATTCAAACTCATATTGATATTCTCTCGAATTTAAAAGGAAGGTGTGTATATTTTATAATTAGTCCCGATTATAATTCACAGTTAGCAAAATTAGAATGGCTATTAGCACAGGTTTAAGGTTGCATATATCTGAATCTCCCCCAAATCTGGCATAGTCGGAATTCACACCGAGTGTTGTAATTCGCGGTTCATAATTGCTTAGAATTGTTTTCTTAGCAGTGAATTTGATGCAAGAGAAGCAATAGTGCACAGCTACCACAAAAGCTTCAATGCCTTTGCAGCCAAACTATGTAAAGATGAAGCTGAAGCTTTGTCTCGTAAGTATTAAAATAATTAATTATCTATTAATCTTCTTAATAAATTTGAGATTGCACAATTAGAAAAACGTATTTTGAGGTTTTTTTAATTTATCCTAAATTTTTGTTTTCATTATGGTATAGGCATGGATGAGGTGCTAGGGGTGTATGAGAATAAATATCATAAGTTGCATACAACAAAATCATGGGATTTCATTGGGCTTCCTCAAACAGCAAAGAGATCACTGAAAACAGAGAGCAATATCATTGTTGCCCTCTTTGATACAGGTTTCATTAATTTTAAACTTGTTTAAATTCTAAATTTCTTCTCTAATTTAGGGTTTGCTTTTTTTGTTGGGAAATATGGGTTGAAAAATGGGTGAAGTTGGTTGATATTAATTAAAATGGGTTGAAGTGGGTATTTTTTTGTTGAAGTGGGTTGAAGTTTTTTTATGTAAGGGGGTAGAAGTTGGTTAAAATAATGAGAAGTTGGTTGAAATAGGTTAAAATAATGAGAAGTTGGTTGAAGTGGACATTTTTGTTTTATTGAAGTTGGTGAAGAGGGTTGAAGTTAGTTGAAATTAGTAAATTGAGATTTAACAACTAAAAGAACAGGCCTAAAGATGGGATTAATTAAGAGCACTAGCAGCATAGCAGAACACGGGGCATGGGTGGGCCCCCCATGCCAATAGCGTGTCAAAGCAACCTTCCCAACCTGCGAAACTCGCGTGTGACACGGGGGGAGAACTCGTAGGTGTTTCTCCCTGTGGGACAAATTTTTTTGTCCTTTCCTGATTTGTTTATTTGTTTCTCTTTTTTTTGAATGAAAAATATTATATAGGTAGTTAAAAAATATAGTTGTGTGTGATAAGGTAGGTCCATAAAAAATATTTTATTTGGTAATTTAAGTCGGAATTTCATTGGTTAGAGAAGTGATAGAATGCATGTTCCACAAAATTGAAACTTTTGCTGATGTGGCAGGTTTGAGTTTCAAAAACTGAAATTCAGGTTGTGAATGCTCTAAGAGATACTTGAGTACTAAATTTGCATTTATGCAGGGATTACTCCTCAGTCAGAGAGCTTCATGGATAAAGGGTTTGGACCCCCTCCAGCAACATGGAAAGGAAGCTGTGGGCATTTCAGAAATTTCTCTGGGTGCAACAAGTAAATTGTTCTTTCTCTCTTTAAATTCCCATGTAGTTCTAGCTACTACTCTCGTGCCAACTCCCAGAAAAAGCCACTCTGAAGAGTGGCCTCCTGGATTTGAATTTAGGTGAAAATATTATTCCTAAGAAAGGAAATTAATATCAGTGCTCGGCATAACATTACATGTTATATATACTTTTATTTAAAATCTTACCCTAAGATAGTGGATGTTATCTGGTTTAATTGATGAGGTTTATGAGCACCGTTACGTAAAATTTGGATTCGAGGCTTACCCACGACAGTCCATATGTCTCCCTTTATATCAGGAAAACAAAATAATCTTACCCTAGACTACTATCAGATCAAACAAAATAATAAATGTATGTAGTAGTTATGCCTTATGTGGAAAGCATAAGTGGATATGGCAATTATTTGAGCTTTGGTGCATCACCACGTACATGCCTCCCAACCAATAATATAGCAAATTGAGGGCTGTTTTCTATTTCATCCCTTTGTATTTGCATGCATTCTATGCCAATAGGGTCATGTATTTTAGTTGAGAGTGATGATCCATCTTACAAAAAAAGTGTCACTAGAGCTTTTGAGACAATGTTGAGTCACAACACAACTTGCCTTAAGATGCAATTAGAAGTGGATTTAGCTTATTTTTAACTTATAAAATCTAAAATATTTAAATAGTTATAGAAATTAATTTGTTTCTGTATTGCATTTACGTTTTCTACATATATACACACACGTGTGTGCGTGTATATATATATATATATATATATATATATATGTATGTATATATATTTTTATATATAATAAAAGAAGTTCTAATTTTGAATCTAAATTTTTTTATAATGTTTCCTTCTATTGCATTTTGAATTATGCATTTTGATAGTTGTAGAGAATTAAGGTGACATTCAATATAAGATGCATAAAATTCAATTTAAATGACATTTATTCAGCTTGATCATATTTAAATTATTAAAAAAGTGTATTACAGGATAAAGATTAGTGATTAGACGATAATATTTATTATAAGTATTATGATTTTTTTCTTTTCGTAAAAATAAATTCTATAACTTTTTTCGCTTCTATAGAAAAAAGTACATAAACATTGCCATGCAAATTATTGTCTCCTTAACCCCCCCAAAAAAACCTACTTAGACACTTTGCAATCTTCAATACGACGCTTATATCTTGATACAAATATCTTAGTGTAAATCATAGGATTATATTCTAATAAAATTATTTTGTAAAACACTTTTTTTTGGCAGCTAAAAAAGATAAATTTCATTAAACAATAATGAACCATTAGTTATCTGGAATGCAAATCAATACAATCCTCAATATCATAATAAAATCTCCCTCCAAAAAATCTCACTTGAAAGGTCTCACTCAATTGTAGATATAGATTTACGTAACATGATAAATAAGTCTCACAATTAGGGAGACAATTTAATACATTCAAATTGCAATGCTACAACGTAACAGAAAGATATCTAATACACGAAAAATAAAAGAATCGAAAGGAAGAGCCCAAAAATGGCCAAAGGATGACCGTCTCCAGGCGTTTAAGTATCGGCGATATTGAAACTATAGGCTGAAAGCATTGGAGCAGACGCAGGGGTTTCAAAGGGATAATTTTGCATAGTACGTCTTCTGTAAGACCGTCTCATATAAACACATTATAAAATAATATCTTTTTATGATGACTTTTAGAAATAATTGGGAATGATTAACGGTTCATTTAGCAATAGCTGTAATAAATGTCACTACTAAATGAATTATTAATGACACATAAATTAAAAAATCAGTTTATAATATATTATTATTTATTTTAAAATATTTTAAAAATTACCCATAAAAAAATTGTCTCATTATATTTTATAAATGGGATGGTCTCACCCACAAATTTGTGAATTTTGCATTACGAATCAATGCATCTTCTTACGGTCAACGTTTTAATTTTGACTTCAAAAATAAAGTCTGAATAATCGTTTTGGCCGCCAGCAAAATAATTGGCGCGAAATTCTTCAAGCTGGACGGCGTGCCAGACCCGGCAGACATTCTCTCTCCAATCGACGTCGACGGCCACGGCACCCACACATCCTCCACCCTCGCCGGAAACCTCATCCCGAACTCCAGTCTCGAGGGACTCGCCGCCGGCACTGCCAGAGGCGCCGTCCCAGCGGCCAGGATCGCCGTCTACAAGGTGTGCTGGGTGAGCTTCGGCTGCTCCGATGCCGATATCCTCGCCGCCTTCGACCACGCCATCGCCGACGGCGTCGACCTCATCAGCATCTCCATCGGCGGCCTCAATCCCTCCTACGTTGCCGACTCCATCTCCGTCGGCGCCTTCCACGCCGTGAGGAGGGGAATTCTCACCATCGCCTCCGCCGGCAACGACGGACCTAGTGCGGGTAGCGTTTCTAACCATGCGCCGTGGGTTTTGACGGTTGCCGCGAGTGCGATTGATCGGGAGTTTCGAAGTACGGTTTTGCTCGGCAATGGAGAGAAAATGGTGGTAATGTTCTTTCCTTTTTGTTCTTTTTGTTCTGAATTCGTGCTTCAATGTTTTGAACTTTGTGTATGCTGTTGTGGTTTTAAGCGATTGACTGATTGGGCCTGTTTCAATGTCTGCTTATAGGAAATTAGGGTTTTTTGGGTTTTGTGTTGTTGAGGTTTTAGTGAAATTTTGTCAACAATGTATATTTCAGTTGTGCTGGTAATGCACCCCCATTGTGGAGCTAAGGAACAATACAGGGGATGATTTTTATTTAACTTGCTTTGTTTATGATGTTGTTTTCCTTGTTATGTGGAGATCATACTGGTGAAGTTAGTATTCTTGGGGGTATTTGAATTAGGACATGAAGATAACTTGTCCAAAGTGCTTGGAATTTGGGGTACAAATTAGGTCGCAAATTCGTGTTCATCATTGTTGACCGGGAATCGAATGAATGCTGGGAGCTTCCAGCAATGGAAATTCTCCCTTGCGTCGATTAGTTTGGACTGGAATTACTGAACTGTCCTGGTCAACAAGTTGGCATAGCAACTGATGAAAGAGACAAAAAGAAATTTTGTAATTTTCTTATTTGAAAATTAGATAATTCAGGATCAGAATGTGTGTTCAATACACGTTTGTATTTTAATAAATGATTCTCTGTGAAGAATTCATGCTTAGTGAACTAATCAGGAGACATGGACGAATTTCATAATAAAGGTTTTCTTTTTGAAAAAAAAAAAAGAAAAGAGAATCCTCTCAGTGGGCAGCAGCTCCCCATCCCTTATAGCACGAAAGAGGAGCAAAGTGAGCTTATCCTCTGACTGCCTATTGTTTTGTGCCTGTTGAGCAGGGAATGGGTATAGACTTGTTTGATACCACGGGAAAAATGTATACTCTTGTTAGTGGTGAGGATGTAGCTAGGAGTTCAGCAGATAAACAAAATGCAAGGTATTGCAATCTACGGACTGCCAGAAAACTGGTAACCTCATCTCATTTCAAATGGGTTTCAATCAATTTAATAACAATCGTTTTGACTGCGTTATTACAACGTTGAGTCAGTTTCTGCATTGAGAACTCAATGAGTCCTTCCAAGGTTAGAGGGAAGATTGTCCTATGCAGACTGCAGCACTGGGGTGTTGATTCTGTGGTGAAAGGAATTGGAGGCGTTGGTGCCATTGTCTCAAGTCCACTGTCTCTGGATACTGCTATGATCTTCATGGCACCTGGCACCATGGTAAATTATACAGTTGGTGAAAAAATTTACAGGTACATCCATTCATCAAGGTAAATGACTCTGTCATAGATTCAGGTGAATCATGCCATGACACTAGGTGTGGATGCAAATGTGACTTTGCTTAATGTGAATTAGTCATTCGAGTGGAAGTAAATTATTAATTCTTTTGTATGTTATGGCAGTTCACCATCAGCTGTGATATATAGAACCCAGGAAGAAAGGGCCTCAGCTCCATTTGTGGCGTCATTTTCATCTCGAGGTCCGAATCCAGGATCACTACGACTGCTCAAGGTACTTGTTGATACCTTCTCACCTTGAAGCCATAAAGTGCTACATTTGGCTTGTGAATCATTCTTCTTTACTTGCATGCAGCCAGATATATCTGCACCTGGAATTGATATTTTGGCATCATATACCCCACTGAAGTCATTAACTGGGTTAAAAGGCGATACCCAATATTCTGATTTCACTTTCATGTCCGGGACTTCCATGGCATGCCCGCATGCTGCAGGAGTTGCTGCCTATGTCAAGTCATTTCATCCAAGTTGGTCTCCTGCTGCCATTCGATCTGCCATAATGACTACGGGTAAAAGCAACTTTTTTAATTTTTTTTTTCCTGCTTGCTTCCTATCTTATAATCATTTCTCTCCCGAAGATACTTGCTGCCCTTTCCATTTTGAATTGTCCTTAAGAAAATCTGTATTATGGCATATGCTGCACTTTCTCAGGCCACTCTTCTAGAAAATGCTGCTGAGTTTGTCCACCTTCTAGGAAGCTGAAAGAGCCCGCCATGGGCACTCTTTAGATTGTACTGAAAAGGGAATAAGCAAAGTTTCGGCTCTGTCTTTTACTTATTCTGATGAAGTGTAGCAAGGAGTTTGTTCTAAATCTAGGTTTTTTTTTTTTGGGGGGGGGGGGGGTGTTTTTTTT
>JACYFF010031954.1:4327807-4377468 GCA_017589665.1 Selenicereus undatus | reverse complement strand
TATATCATCAATTCCAACATCAAGCAAGCGTGTACATGTGACCTCACCAAACCCCAGCATAGCGAGGGCACTAGGCTATTGGTTTGGTTTTCTTCAGCTATTTTTATTTTGTATTCCACAACCCCCCCCCCCCCCAAAAAAAACAAAAAAAAGAACACTAATTGTGGCTGGGGGTCATCTGTCTTTCAACAGCAAAGCCTATGAGTTCAAGAGTCAATCCAGATGCTGAATTTGCATATGGCGCTGGTCAAGTGAATCCTAGGAAAGCAGCGAGCCCTGGCCTAGTGTATGACATGGACGAAATGCCCTACATTCAGTTCCTATGCCAGGAAGGCTACAGTGGTGCTGCCTTGTCTTTACTAGTTCGTTCAAAATCCATCAACTGCTCTTCATTGGTTCCTGCATTTGGCCATGACTCCCTCAATTACCCCACCATGCAGCTTGCCTTAAAAAACAAGCAGGAACCGACAATAGCTGTGTTTCGAAGAAGAGTCACCAATGTGGGCCCCCCTCACTCCGTGTATAACGCCACTGTTAGGGCTCCCAAAGGTGTGGACATCACAGTGAAGCCTAGCAGTCTTCTGTTTTCCCACAAGAACCAAACTTGGAGTTTTAAAGTGGTGGTGAAGGCTAACCCTCCTATGTCAGGTGCAATAATCTTATCAGCTTCTCTCATTTGGAAAAGCCCCCGTCATGTTGTCAGGAGCCCAATTGTTATATACAAATCATAGGAAGTAAACGGTTAGCGTTTATGATAACGAAGCAAAGTGAGATGACACGTCTAATCTATTCTCGTGATGAAGATCCATAATTTGTATGTAACCTTATGTAAGTAACATGGAATGCATCAATGTAAGTGGTACCTAAACTTCCATCATTGATATTGTACATATTTTCATACATTGTCAACCACTGGTGTCAAAATGGAGAATGTGATTATGTACAATCTGTGTTCTTTCTATAATGGGTTTGACCATTGTTCTATTGGAAACCTTGATGTTGCGCAGGATAAAAGTATTGTGATGTTGCAATTAACCCATAGGAAATTCTGTCATTCTCAGCAAAGGCTTGCAGAGTATCTCATGGAATCCTAGTTTTTATCATCCAAACAAGACTCCTGTAAAAAGTTCTTATTTAGTATAGGAAAGTTTCATATTTGCGCAATCTTATCTCTATAATTTTTTTTTTGTGGGCTTATGATCTTGACGTTAAAATTGAACCAGTTAATTTGCACCTAAATGGGATAATTTTTGAGGAGACTTAAAACGTTAACAATCATACATAAGATGGCGTCGTTTTTCTAAAAATTTATATTATAACTATCCATGATATAAACATACGTCGTTTCTTGGATATGGTAAAGAGACAAAATGCTGGTGAACAAATTTCCTGTTTTGTTGGAAACAAGAATAAGCACGCACAAGGTTTGCCATTCCCAAAGTAACTGAATTTCAAAAAAACAAATAGAGAAACCAAACAGGCTGAATGTCTGCCCACCCGCCCTTCTCTCTCCACCTTCACATTACTCCACTTCCCTCGGAGTCCAAAATGCGGAAATTCAAAGTTCCCTTCTTTCTTCCTTCTCAATCTGAGAAACGCAAACGTCTGAACTTTTGGCACCCAAAAAAATCATGAGGTAATCATTATTCTCTTTCCTGTGAAATGATGCCGTCTTCTTGACACCCATTTTGGATTTTCGATTAGGTAGCCCTTAGAAACAAGTACTAGCCTCTGTGAATGTCTTGCATGATCTGTTGTTCATTGAGAACGATCTTTGTTTTCTGGGAATTTGTATGAAGTTTTGGGCTTTCCTTTTGTAGCTGACAGGAGCATGCATAACAAGTGATTGATGTTGATTCCAAGAGAGAGAATCTAGATTTTGTGGGGCAATTGATTATGGATCGGCGTGGTCCCTCACCACCATATCCTTATGGCTACCCACCCCCAAATCAAGCATACCCTCCCTATCATCTGCCCCCAAATTCTGATGTAAACCCATATCCGAATCCACCCTATAATCAACCATACCCTCATCTTCCACCCCCAAATTCAGATGGAAATGCGCCACCTCCATATCCAAACCCACATGCCCCATACCCATATCCATATGCTGCCCCTGCTCCTTATGCCTACCCATATCTGCAAGCCACCAACCCGTATCCATGCCCATTTGCACAACCCACATACCCAAGTCCACCACACCCTCACTCATATGCTGGGCCGCCTCCTCCACAAAGTATTACACCTCCATCAACCCTCCAACAAAGTAACAATTTTCATCAGTATGGTTCTCCTAATTACCGGCAGGATGATAAGGTTATGCACCAGACCCCTCAGCCACTTCCCAGGACCAATAGCTCGTCTGGTAACCCAGGACATGACTATGCATCAAGTGGGTTGCCCTACAATGTTGAAAATAAGTCTGAAAGTTGGTCATCTAATGCTTCTCCACACCCACCATTAGATAACCTTATGGCTGATATGCATTTGTCTGAGAATCGCCCATCATCAGCCCCTGCATCACCTTCTTCACCTGCGATGCCTATGGCGGGCAGCTTGCCTCTGGCAGATCAAGGTGCAAAAGGAGACTTGAGTCGTGGGGGACATTCTAGAAATTCTACTTGGGACTCTTCTCTGACAGAAACAGCCCCCAAAGGGGTGTTGAATCGAAGTTTATGTGGGCAACATTCTAGAACCCCTACTTGGGACTGTGTATCGACACCCAAGGCTGATTCAGCTGGCTCTCCATCTTCACCAAAACCAAATAATTTGCAGCTTGTTCCCTGTCAGAAAGGGTCATCAAAGATTTTACTTTTACACGGAAATTTAGACATATGGATTTATGAGGCAAAGAATCTTCCAAATTTGGACATGTTCTCTAAATTTTTGGCCAAATCTGAAGGACAAGCTAAGAACACAAGTGATCCGTATGTGACTGTAACAGTGGCAAATGCCGTGATAGCTAGGACATTTGTGATCGTAAATGATGAAAATCCTGTGTGGATGCAGCATTTTAATGTCCCAGTAGCACATCATGCATCTGATATACACTTCCTTGTTAAGGATAGTGATATTGTAGGGTCTCAGCTCATAGGCAATATATCAATTCCCGTAGAAACAATATATTCAGGGACAAGAGTTGAGGGCATATATCCAATTCTGAATACTAGTGGAAAGCAATGTAAAGCAGGAGCTGTATTAAGCCTTCGCATTCAATATACACCAATGAAGAACCTCAGCATTTACCATAATGGAGTTGGTGCAGGGCCTGATTACCCAGGAGTTCCTGGCACATACTTTCCGCTTAGGAAAGGAGGAGCAGTTACTCTCTATCAGGATGCCCATGTCCATGATGGTCGCCTTCCTGAGTTTACACTGGAGTGGGGAAAGAGATATGTCCATGGAAAGTGCTGGGAGGTCGTTTTTGATGCTATACGGCAAGCTAGACGATTGATATATATTACTGGCTGGTCTGTTTGGCATAAAGTTGCATTAGTACGTGATGCATACAGTGGTGCATCGGAAACCACTCTGGGAGATCTTCTCAGGTCAAAGTCAGCAGAAGGAGTTAGGGTTCTGCTTCTTATATGGGATGACCCCACTTCTAGAAGCATTTTAGGCTATAAAACAGTAAGGCGCTTGTCTTTTGGATCAAAAGCCCCCCCTTTTTTCTGCTTTTCAGTTTCATTTGGAGGTTCTTAAGTTTCAGTCTGCTAGAAGCAGAACCATCATCTGGTTTACTTTCTTGGATTATTTTTTGGCTCTTGACATGCCTCCCACATTACACTTATGCTGTTAATTTTGGGATAATTCAGGATGGGATTATGGCAACCCATGATGAGGAGACCCGTCGTTTCTTTAAGCACTCTTCTGTGCAAGTGCTACTTTGCCCTCGTGCTGCTGCAAAAAGACATAGCTGGGTCAAACAAAGGGTAAATGCCACCTTTCTATTTCACCATTAGGTTATTCACTCCACTTCCTACTACTATGGGTCTGAGCTTTGTGAGTTTGTGGTCAAACATTGCAGATTTGCTGGTCTCTCAGAAGGCCGTGGAAAAACTTGTGGCTGTTGAAATTTAGATTTGCAATGTGATAGTAGAATTTACTGAGATGATATGGATCTACATTTCTAAGTTCTACAAATAGACCTTCTATTGTATAAGTATTCCTGCCCAACGGTGGTCAGTCTAAGAAGCAATATACTATACATTTGCTAGGATTCATATGCTTTTGGGAATATAACATATTCCTCCCTTTCCTTTTCCCCCCATCCCTTTAAAAATCTTTGGTAACTAAATGTAAGTTCTCTGTTTTTTCAGGAAGTTTCAACAATCTATACCCACCACCAGAAAACTGTGATAGTAGATGCTGATGCTGGTAACTACAGAAGAAAGATCATAGCATTTGTTGGGGGGCTAGATTTATGTGATGGAAGATATGATACTCCTGACCATCATATATTCAGAACTCTGGATACAGTGCACAAAGATGACTATCACAATCCTTGCTACCAAGTAATCTCTAAGCCCTTTTCTGTATTTTTGTAGTGGGATACAAAATCTGAACCCTGAAGCAGCTGCAAAAGAAACTGTGATGTGCTTAATACTCAATGACTAGGAGATAATGTTGCAATTAGTGAAAGAGATGAGAAATGCAGCTTTTTGTTGCTTCAGAAATTGATGAAATGAAATTACTGGACAGGGCAACACTACTGGCTGCCCAAGAGAGCCATGGCATGATTTGCACTGTAAAATAGATGGACCTGCTGCATATGATGTTCTTACCAACTTTGAGGAGCGATGGCTTAAGGCTTCGAAGCCACATGGGATTAAAAAGTTGAAAGCATCAGATGATGCTTTACTGAAAATTGAACGGTTGCCCGACATTCTTGGGATACACGAAGCTCCTTGCCTTAGCGAGGATGACCAGGAGTTGTGGCATGTACAGGTACTTTTCTTTCATTTTCAACTCATGAAGATAGCTATTGTAATGAGAAATAACATTCTTCGTACCTAGGTCTTCCGGTCTATTGATTCCAGTTCTGTGAAAGGGTTTCCAAAGAATCCAAAGGAAGCGACAAGTAAGGTCAGATGGATTAACTCGCATTTCCCTTTTTGTGCATTTCTTAAATCTTTGTCTTCTGCATCGCCCTTTTGCTGCTTGGGCTCTGATAATCCTTGGCTGATTGGCCTCAATTTTGCAGAACTTGGTATGTGGGAAGAATGTGTTGATTGACATGAGCATACATACAGCATATGTGAAGGCCATTCGAGCTGCTCAACACTTCATCTATATAGAGAATCAGTATTTCATTGGTTCTTCATTCAACTGGAGTGCACACAAGGACTTGGGTGAGAGCCAATACCAAGTTTCTGCACAGGGTAGACCCTTGGGGGGGGGGGGGGGATTGAATTTTTAGAGAGGCTGCTTCCGTCGGGATACTAGATTACGGTTAACAATAAACGAAGCAGCCAAAAACTCATTTTGCTTTAGTCTGCCACAACCTGAAGCTTAGAAACTTGTCTTAGTTGGGAGCTTCAGTAAATATACTGCGAGCATGTTGTACTTTTCACACTATGGGAGTAGGCACATAAGTTTGTTGATAATTTTGTTTTTTTTCTTGTTCTTTGGGGGGTTGTGAGGAAGGATTGCCAGATTGTGAGAGTAGATACCTTGTTAGAAATTGAAGGGTTTCAAATATTAGAAGTCAGTTTGGCCGAGAAAACTGAAGATGTTATTGTTTTGCTACAGGGGCTGACAATTTGATTCCTATGGAAATTGCTCTCAAAATTTGTGAAAAGATCAGAGCTCATGAGAGATTTGCTGCATACATTGTAATCCCAATGTGGCCAGAGGGCATTCCAACTAGTTCTGCTACTCAAAGGATTCTGTATTGGCAGGTGAACTGCCTTTGTCCTGGGCAGCCATCTTTATCTTTTGTTTAAATGCATATGAATCTTGATATGAACAATCTCCACAGAACAAAACAATGCAAATGATGTATGAGATGGTCTATAAGGCTTTGGTGGAGGTGGGGCTTGAGGAAGCCTATACACCGCAAGATTACTTGAACTTCTTCTGCCTTGGTAATCGGGAAGCCCCTCATGGGAGTCCAGCTCCAGCAGGCACGAATGCTCCCCAACCAAACACGCCCCAGGTGAGTGTCCTTTCTTTCCTTGAAAACTGTAGCATGGCTTATGTTCCTCTCTGTCTGTGTCCTAGTAGGAGGCCTGGCTCAAGAAAACACTTTTGTACAAGTGTGGTAGTACTCCAACATAGAAGGTCACAGTTCGAACCCAACATTGGCAACGGTTCCCCCCCCCCCCCCCCTCAAAAAAAGAAAATAAGGTGACTTGGCATGGTTATCAACTCGCAAAACTAAGCCATTCCTAATATCTCGACTTGAATGACCTCAACCAGGTCCGAATAAGAAAAATAGAAATCTGATCTAACTCAACCCATGCTTGACATTTGACAACATCGACTGTACTCAGTGGCAAGCCTTTGGACAAGTGAGATTAGACCTGAACATTAACACAGCTTGGAACAACTTGACTGCTGTCCAACAGTAAACCCAAATGGGCCAAATCAGAAGACCTGTATGCCTAGTCTACGTACTAATGCCCTATGACAGAGCCAAAAATTTAGCCCTAAGGACACTTATTTCTTTTTGTTTGTTAGAACTTCGACAAAATCACAAAACTTCGGTATTCTAGTTTATTTTGCTGCCTTAATCGCATCGTTTCTGATTCTATATCTGGGCGTGTTCTAGGCTCTGAGTCAAAAATACCGAAGGTTCATGATCTATGTCCATTCCAAAGGAATGATAGTGGACGATGAGTATGTGATATTGGGTTCTGCAAATATCAACCAACGATCAATGGAGGGAACGAGGGACACCGAGATTGCAATGGGAGCATACCAGCCTCAATACACTTGGGCCAGAAAGTCAGCTAGTCCCTGCGGACAGGTACAACTATCCTATCAACCACTGATGGTCAAGCCATAGTTAGCATGTAGTTCAAACATACATTTGAACTACAAGTGTGTAACCAAACTGTGCTGAACCAACCCTTACTTTGACTAGGTAGGCTTGAGCTCGAGTAGGAAAGCATCCTAGCCTAGTTGAGCCTGCCCTCACGCTGCCTTCCTTTTCCCTTGCAGCTTGGGTTCCACAGAGGTCATCTCGAAGCTTATTGAAAACTTTTCTTATTTCTAAGTCTTTTGACAAAAATTCAAAGCTGACAAATGTCGAACCATGAATATCCAAATTAACAAAAACTGAAAGCCTACCCTTGGGACATCCATTAATTCCAAAAGTGCGCCCCCCCCCTCCCCCCGAAAAAAGGAACCAAGGTCAACCAAGTCAAGCTTTGTTTTTGGGTTCGAGGTTAGTTTGGTGAACATCCAAGCGAAGTTCTTGTCAAACCGAGGGATTGTCAAGCTACGTTGGTTGACTAAACCCCCTCTTTCCACTGCTGGTATGTGAATAATTTTTGGTTTGCTTGTAGATATATGGGTACAGGATGTCCCTTTGGACGGAGCACCTTGGATTTGTTGACGAATGCTTCACTCAGCCAGCTAGATTAGAGTGCGTAAGGAAGGTAAAGGCTTGGTCGGAGATGAACTGGAGACAATTCATAGATGAAACTCCAACTGAGATGACAGGCCATCTTTTGAAGTATCCAGTAGATGTTGATAGAAGGGGCAAAGTAAAACCCCTTCCAGGATGCATAACGTTTCCCGATCTAGGAGGAGACATCTGTGGCTCCTTCCTTGGAATTCAAGAGAACCTCACCATCTAACTCACCAATCCATGCACCCCTGCATCAATTTTGTAAGAGATGCAGCAAGCTTGGGCATATAGCTCATTTTCTGACATTTTAGGTTCAAACCCCCCCTCCCCAAAAATCTTAGCTTCACAAACAGTGTTAATTTCTTGAGGGTAAAATTCTTGAGCATAACATACTGTTACCATAACATTAGTTGAATTTCTCGTTGCTCTAATTTATTCATTCTTTTGTTGGGCCTATGGGTTGCTCATTCAGAAAATGCACCACCTAATAGGATGTAATAAACCTTAGACAATTGAGTTTTCTGTTACAGGAACTTCATTTGTTTTCAGGGAAATACAAAGATAAAGTGTTTTAGGCATTGATTTTTCAAGGCCTGTTCTATAGTGGTGCGAGTGGTAGAAACACGGTGCGACTGCTTTGTGTAAACAGATCAGCAGGACCATGACAGCCATGAAGCAAAGGTTCCATATCCCATTCATTAAGAAGACGTAAAACAAGGCATCGAAATGGCTCATCTGATTATTAGATCCTGAGACCCTGGCTGTCATAACATGTTTTAAATTTAGGGCCAAATAAAAGAACTTCTGTAATTCAATGGTAAGACTGCACATCTACCGCATCCCCCTCCCCTCAGCCTCCAACAGTTCACAAAAGGTAGCTCATCAAATAAACTATGAAGATGCATCTTCCAAAGAACAACCAGTCTGCAAACTAAACTAGACCATCTCCCATTTCTAACTGTGTCAAATTTCTACGAGAGTTCAGTAACATCACCTTTTCAATTCAATGTAAGGAACAAATTTAGAAATGATTGATGAGCTCCTTGGCAATGGCTGGTAACTTTGAGTTCACCAACTCAGTTCTCCTCCCAGCCAGTTAGCTTCATCATTCCCTCATTGCTGTCCCCCGAATTGAGCAATTTATCAATCAAAAGTGATGCCTTAGTCCCATAATGATGAAATCAACTAAAGGAACATGATGCACTAAGAATAGAGCTCAAGTGATATTTACAAGCTTGGCGCGTCGAGTGTTAGGATCTACTTCCACTCGAAGGCCAAGTTGAGTGAGTTCAGGAACGTCCACAGTTCCTTGCATCTCCAAACTAGCCACTAGTTGCTGGTTTTCTGGATTACCATTCAATAGATTCCGAGCACACCATATACCCCATTCCCTTAAGAAGGGATTATCTTCATCAAGAACACATTGCTGTAAAAGAAGGAAAACTCCGTCCTTCTGCCTTATCTCATCCTGTATGTGCTTCCTCATATATGCACAGTTACCAATGACAGCGACGATGTCTCTTCGAAAACCCTTGTATGGGCATACTTTCCGGGGTTCAGAAGTTAGCCCTTGGTTGTCATCCGGTTTCATGGTTTTCCTGATTGATGACGGGAGCTCAAGTTCCCGGAGTAAAGCCAAGAGCAGGTCCAAGAGGCCCTGAGATACAAATGAACACACAATATCCTTAGAACCTTGTTTGGATTCAGCAGCTAAAGAGGAGCCCTGTGCACATATATCTCTTATGATGGTCAGTGAGTATCCGAGAACATCAATCAAAGCATGGCCTGTGGGTAGACCAGACTGAACCCGAGTGTCAAAATCCACAACTTTGGCAGCTCTCTCAAATATGTCAAGAACATGGAAGGCAAAGTCGCTATGGACTTGGATCTCCTTCAACCGTTCATTCAAAATTTCAGAAACAGTACACAACAGAAATGCTTGCTCAGATGTAAAATGAGTATCTCCTTTTTCAGCATTGCTGAAGTTCTCAGGGGCAGTGTCTTGACTCAACATGTTAAACAACTCAAGGAAATGACATTCTTCCAGACAAATTCTTGACAGAAGCAACTTCAGCCAATCTTCTCCATAGCCAGCTGTTTAGAATCTCAGAAACGACATTATGCACTTTAGACACCAACTCCGTAAAACCTAAAGAACAAGAGCTGGAAAAATAAGCCAAGAACAGAATACACATTACCTTCGGAGGCAGTCCGAGTTAATTCTGCAATGATGGCTAGTCCTGAGCTTTCACAAAGACTGTTCAATAGTTCAATGCTTCCATCACTACAAGCATAAATAATCATCGACAAAGGATCACATGTATCCCTTCTCCTTATTCTAGCAATCTTGAGAAAATTTTTTGGGAAAAATTGGTTCCATATAGCATGCTGGTGCTTTTCCCCTGCAAGTGAAACATTTGCTATCACTTGCAAGGCAGCACGAATGATAGCAATCCCAGAATCATCAGACTCTATGCCATCAATTACCGCTAATACAGCTTCAACTCCATTATGTTCAATGAATGAATCCTGGTTTACTACCTCCCCTGCACATAGGTTTCTAAGAAGTCTAAGAGAGAGAAGTAGAGGCTGATGGGTGGATGAATGAATAAGAGACTGCACGAGCTGGAGGACCGTTGGGAGTATTGCCTTTGATGCAAGATCTGATCGACCATCATCGGTTTTGGAAATTTCAGTAAGATTTTGTAGGGCATCATTCAATGTTGATGTACTTGAAGCCGTTAGCAAAGGTTGAAGGACATCTTCTGCGATGCATAAGTTTTGAGAAAGTGCACCATCCATCACCTATACAAAAGTTATAACACCTAGCCAGTTAAAATTTTGCTAAATAATTGATAGACAACAATATAACTAAGCATTCAGGGTAACAACACTATGTAGAACTTCAGATTTCAACCAAATCCATTGAATTCAGTGGCACATCCAACTATCCAAGATTTGAAGAAAGTGCGGTCACCATTCACTATCAGTTATACACAATATAAAATTTAACAAGAGTCATTAAACTAAAATTACGTAACTGTCAACAGCAACATATACCTCTACAATCAGCTCGTAGAGTAATCAACATATACCTTTAGCACGGGTCAAATTATCCTAATAATAAGAACTTTTCAGCACAGCATACCACCAAAAGATTAATCTGAACCCCAGGAGTAAGGTCTCCAACTTTGCCAAGGATAAGAACAGTTCACTAGGTTATATGAGCCTTTAACTTGCTCAAATAGACACCAGAAAAAAAAAAGAAGGAAACTTCTAAAAGAAATTCATTTGATTGACCAAAACTTAATCCTGATTTTTTTTTTGTTTTTTTTGGTAAGTGACTTAATCCTGAATTCAACCTTAAAATTTTTTACAGACAGCGCAAAGACACAAAGCCTTCTCAGAGTCCACCAATCAACACTACTCAGTAAAGAAGTCGGTCACTGATTTCCTATGTCATCAGTGAAAACACTGAAATTTAGGTTGGCTAATTTCACGATGGAGGACAAATGGGGGAGTTAACACAGTAGACAATCAACAACCCTAATCAAATGAACAAATATAGGCCAAATGAATCAAACAAGAAGAAACCTTCAGAGAACATATGCATGCCCATAAACTAAGAGTCTCGAAGAACCCTAAAAATGTCATCTTTAATTAAACAAAAGCAACTATGCTTGCAAACAAACCAAGAAGTGAAGGAGAAAGACAGAACAAAGACAGAGGTAGTGACGATTAATACAAACGAATCAAAAGCCCTAAATTTACCGAAACTTATATGACTCACCTTGAATTGAAGCCAGAAAGGGAGAGTGAGATGAATTGGGTATTGAGTAGCCCCCAAAGATCAAAACTTGACTGAATAATTTTGTTTTTTGGGCTAATAAAGGGGAGTTGTGGAACTGCCAGAAAACCCAGAGAAAGGGCACGAGAGCTCCAGCAGCAATTTCTTTTCCTTTTTCCGTTTTTTTTTTCAAAAGTTTTATACTCCGCAGTTACCCTTCTCCCCCCCCCCCCCCAAAAAAAAACCCCTTGTTGGCTTAAAAAGAGGGAACAATAAATGGGAAAAGTCTTGGGTCTTTCCCATCTCTGGTTTCGCGCTCTCATCTCTCTTCTCCCATCTCCCATCTCCCATCTCCCGTCTTCACGGCTTCTCCTCCTCCTCCGAACCCCTTTGTGGGTTACACATTAAACACTATCGGTTGATACAGAATGCAAACTTTGAGTGAAGATTATTATCATTGCTGGGGATTTGGTTTCTGGGTATGGGACAAAATTGCCTTCCGATTGATCTATGAACGAAAATTATCCGGGGAAAAAAGGAAACAAATGATGCCCAAGTATGAGTGAAGGTGGGTATGGTGGCTTAGAGACTTAAAAGTTTTATCTTTGAATTCAGCCCCTAATTTCCAACTTGTCCTGCTTTGGTCCCTGAATTGTGAAATATGGAGTATGTGGAGGCTTACAAGAAGTGGGTTCGGCAAAACAAGGACTGTGTTCACTTCTTGGAGTCTCTTGCTAATGTAAGGCCCCTTTCAACTATGCTTTTCTTGTTTTCACTCATATGAATTTTGATAAAATTTTGATTTTTAAACAATTAGACTTCTGGGTTCATGTATTATGCGGTGTGGTTGTTGTTGTACCCGGGGGGGGGGGGGGCGCGGGCCCCCACTTTTTGATTTTCCTGGTTTGAATTATACTTATGTTCTGTTATTGGTTCGACGATAAAAATAAATTAAACACTTTCTCCCCTCCGACTATTTAGTTGCTAAACACCATGTGTAGAACTGAAAATTTTAGGAAGTTTGGCTTCTACTGTGTACTGATTACTCTTATGTACCCTGCCCATTTGGTTATCAAATTTCATTGGGTTCTATTTTTGTGTAGATCCTTGGTTTCTGTTGAATAAGTCATCATTATGCCATGTTATGGTTCTTGTATGATTCATAAGTTGAATCTGTAGAAAGTGGGCTCCCTACATGTTGATGCCACATGAAGTTAGCTCTCAGTCATGAGTTCAGGGTGAAATGTATTTTCCATATTTGTTGTTCTGTCTGGTGGGAAAATTGATAAATCAATTGGGTGCTTGAGAATGTGAAAGCTCGTTGTCATAGGCATTGTTTGGACTTGTACCATGTTTGACATTTACTTGCTTGGTATTCTAGTTGAGTGATCACTGATCAGTTATTGTTTGCTCTAACGACTTAATGTTAAGATGAACATTCAGCGCATTTTAGGAATGTAGATAAAAAATAGCAGAAATACAACAATCCAGGTCTCAGGTCTAGGCTGTTATAAGATGGCTGTGTTGATTGATCTAACTACATAATAGGGTTCATTAATCCTTGGGAATGAAGCAGTGGAAATTGTAGAGGGTGCGGGGGGCACTCAAATTAACAATTCTTGCATAGAGAATCCTGTCAGGTGATCTTACTCTCTATCTCTGTCATATGGCAATTTTGTTTCTGGGGGTGGGGTAGAGGTTGATACAGGCAGTAATTAATGTGTGTGGTTTGTTTATGGGCATGTACTGCATGGCAAACTTGAGAAGTATTTCTGTGCATCTTATCATACCTTTCCATTTTCATTGTAAGCAACATTCAGGATTGATTATGGTTATCATCGATTTGTTACTTAGTACCTCTATGCGGGTGTGTCACCAATGCAACTTGTATTTTATAATTTTGAGTACTTAGAGTCTGTTTGAGTCTACAGTGTAGGTGTAGAATGGTAATCTCAATGATTAGTGTAGAAGTGGTATCTCTGCGTGGTGGGATTTTGGCTCTACCAATGTCTGCTTCGCCGGTCGTTGCAAGCTACATATTAATTGATATCCCAATCTGGTTAGCATCACGTATATTCAACATATTGAACTATCTGCTAGCATGTC
Organism: Selenicereus undatus; assembly: GCA_017589665.1. NCBI lineage: Eukaryota > Viridiplantae > Streptophyta > Magnoliopsida > Caryophyllales > Cactaceae > Selenicereus > Selenicereus undatus. The sequence continues at coordinate 4,363,999 of JACYFF010031954.1, read as the reverse complement.
GGCACCTGAAAATGGAAGCTTAGTCCAAGAGGTGACATTTGGTTCCTATGTTGTTGGTACTAAACAATGAATGTCTGGCATGCTGCATAGGTATGTGTTCTGATGTCAGACATTGTCTATTGCATGAGACTTACGCATCTTTTTGGCATGCAATGTGTCGTCAAGTATCCATCCGGACCATCCCTATGTCAGATTTTCTACTGACTGATACGAGCATTTGAGTTGAATTGAAGAGTTAAACATACTTGGATTCTGGTAGCTTGTCATTTTAGTTATGCAGCAAAACATGTAGAGAAAGACTATTTTTTATGGGGGTCATGTTTTAGTGTCAGTGTGGAGTAAAGATGTTATGAGAGAAGTTATGAGAATTTCGAGATGTCTGCAAGGAGACTCTCTACCCTCTCATGTATTCCCTTTTGAGCATTACGGATAACCACGTAAAACGAGTAACTACTACTGATAGCAAATGCTAAGATTACCTATTCATGTCTGACATCTTATATCTTATTACTTGGGCCAGGGGTTGACCTGGCTTCTTCCTGAACGTTTTTCTGCATCAGAAATTGGGCCAGAAGCAGGTTTTGTGAAATTTTGGTAACCTTCATGTTCTTCCCATTATCTTGACTAACTGCTTCTGGATGGGTTTTCTCCGGCCCTTGCATTTGATTTTCAATGCAACAGTCCTATTTATATTTTTCACTTCTCACTTTTTACTGGAATGCATATAGTGGCATTCTGTTTACCATATTTATTGTAAAATTTCTGCAGTCACTTCAATCTTGGGCATAATCACAGCAATTAATGAATATATAATTGACACCACACCAACTAAATGGCGACCACCTGCAGCACCTCTACTCCCTTACTCATTGAGCATAACGGCATTGAAGGAAGTGGAAACTTTAGTTGAAGTTGTAGCACAGCAGTTGCATGGTGATGATAATAAGTGGAACTTTATCATAATTACAGAGGCCTCTAAGTAAGCTTATGTCCCACTCTTCTTCCTTTTCTATGCTTGGGTTTCGCTACTTGTTCCACAAGACATATTTGATACTTTGCCTGGGATTTGTTCAGAGCTTTGCTCAGGCTGGCACTGTTTCAGAGTAATGGCTACAAGATGCTTTTGCATGGTGGTGAAACACCAAATGTCAATTGTTCGTCTGAACACGGCAATGGACTTGGAGAATTGTTAAAACCCGGTGCACATCAGAGGCCAGGATACCACACGTGGAACCATGAAGGGAAGGCACTGGCTGCTTTGAATAGATTCGGTGAAAATGTCAGGATGGTTTATGAGCCCTCATGGCTTAGCAGGATTCAGAAGCAGGGTTCAGTCACCGAGAGTGCAAGTGATTATTGATTTAAAATTGTGAATTGGGTTCTTATCAATTCAATGTTGATGAACCTTATTTCGTTTTATGCTTTTGCAGCCATGGTGACCAAAAACCCAACTCTTTCTTCAATAGTCTGAAAAGGGTCTTCATGGAGGGCTATTTCTGATGGGGGAGACACTATTTATTTTGAGACCCCTAATATATGTGTTGTTTATGAGAAAATTTGGGGGCCGGTCATGGATCCCGTGGCTAGTGTCACTCACTGTGGACCTAGTTGGAGTGGGTGCTACCTCGCAAGGCACAAAATTGCAGAAAGGAAGAAAAACACAGAAAGAAATTTATCTTTCTGTAGCAGAAAAAGATGAGGTCATGACTTGAATTTCTTGTGATATTTGTGAACCACTGACGGAAAAGCATCCCTTAGGAAATTTGAAGGCATGAATTTTGATGATATTCATGCTGAATGTTCTAAAATTTTGTTCAATTGCAGCTAAAAAGACGAAAAGTGTTGTGGACTCTATATGTCATGAGAAATCCATTCTTCTGCAAGTATATCAGGTGCAGTATTTCTGCATTCAATTTGCTATTCATTTTTTGCCCTTTTTGCTTGGGCTATATAAGAGAGCTGAGCTAAACCATACTAAAGCTCTGAAGTCCCACTTGAGCTTTATTCCTAAGTTGCAGACATTTGTTTATGTTTTTTAGTTAGTCCCTAGATTGAAAGGGCATTCATCATCAATTACTCAAGGACAACAGAAGTATGTTATACTTTCTGGGTAAATTAGTTTCATTCAGCTACTTTTGTTCTTACAGGGGAAGGCTTGAATGTACCCAGAAGACATTCGAACCTGTTCCTGTCATTGGATCACTTACAGGTGCGATATGAATTTTCTTTTTCAATTCTACCCTCTTCCTGCCTGTGAAATTTTCTTCTTGTACTAATTCGCTTCTCCACGAACGCTCAAACCTGGTTGGGTTATTTCTGTGACAAATTTGCCGTTTGCCCAATCAATCTGCTCAGATGGGTTCTTCTCATTATTGGTTCTGCTTATGTTCACATTTCTGTCCTTTCATGTGTGCAGAAAAAGTAGTGGAGCTTATTTTTGGAGTGCAGACGCGGTATACTTAGAGCATCCGCATTGGTGATCCAAGAGTTTGGATCATAAGTGGGGGTCCACACCCTCCACATCATCCCACAAGCCAATTTTTTCTTTCTTCTCTACATCCCATGAATCACCAACTTGGATCACCAAATAAAATAATGTTTTGTGGAATCCACTACTAATATATCATTGGTCAAACTTTTTCAAAAAAAAGTTTAAAGCTTACTTGGCAAAAAAATAAAAACAAAAAATGGTGGTGAGCGGATCATGGCCACGAGCTGGACCGTGGGGCGAGCTGAAAGGATCACCATTGTATGTTATTTTCTGGACCGCGGGTAGAAATTTTGGCTCACAATCCTAGCAATGCAGGTGCTCTTACATATCAGGATCGTAGTTTTTGAAACCATGTCTTCTTTTTTACTATGTGATTTTGGTCTTTTTGTATCTCCTTTGTTGTAAGAAGCGCCCCCCCCCCCTCCTTTCTTTCTAGTAATGATTTCTTTCTGAAAAATAGCTGACAAGGGTTGAATCAGAACTTAATGGTTATAATTCAGTTGTGGTGTTGTGAGAGATGTTCCTTTGGCTGATCTTTGAATACTAAGGAGTTTAAAAAATAGAGAGGATATCTCAAATAAAAGCTATTTCAGGCATTGGATTTTCCTGGCTTTCTTCCTGCATTCTTGCATGTACAAAAAAGAACTATGAATCCAACTGACACCCTGTACCCAGTGTTGGACAGTATATGAAAACAGGACACAATGTTGGCTTAAAATTATTGAAAGAAATACAAAGTGAATTGAGATTATGGAAAGAAATACGAGGTCAATATAATCTAGTCCAAAGGGTCAAAATCATCATATTTTTGGCTGTCTGATATGGCTTAATTTTTATGTTTTCATTTTCTTTTTTGGGGCTTTGGAAAGGCTGACATGGCTTGATTTGATTGCCAATAACTAAATTTTCAAATCCTATGAAAATGTAAAGGTTTTGCAAGATTAGAGTAGGGGGAGTGAAGAATTGACCGGCTCTGGGTTATATGACTTAGTTTTACCCAAACTTTTTTTTTTTAAAACAATGGTAATTGGTAAGAAAGATTATACACCTCTTCTCATAAGAACTCGTCCCATCATATCAGAAAACATAATATCACTAAGTTCACTAGAGGGGGAGGTAGCTATGAAAGCGTTTGTCCCAATCTTGATAACCAATCAGCTAACATATTAACTTCCCTTAGAACGTGAGAAATGAAGTAGTCCGTCATACTAGGGTATTTCGAAATGTCGAGGATAATAATTGCAATATGCGATGGTGTAATAATCTGCCTTTTGAGCGCCTTTATAATTGTTCCATTATCACCTTCAATTATGACTTGCTAGAATCCTACTTCAACCAGTGCATGAACTACATCTTTGCAGTGATCTTTCTTCTGCCACTAAAATACTGGATTATCCGTGACCGTGATGCTTCGCTTCCACCTTGATGATAAGTCTAAACCTCATTAGCCATTATGATTTGTGTGTAATCCTTTTGCTTTTGTTTTTAAAATTGATCACCTGAACCATATACATTGAGATGGGTTGGATTTGGTCAAAAATCCTAAGAATTCTGTGATTCTTCTTATATCTTTCTTTTAGAAGTGGTATTTACCAAAGTTAGATAAGCATAGAACAACAACAATAATGTTTAGTATGAATCACATTTGCACAGAATTCAGGGAGATATAAATGTACACAGTTTTACATTTGCAGACATTTGTTCGACAAAACTATAAACATATATGGATTTAAATAAATAAACAAACAAACGAGCACGGGTTGATCCAAATGGCTTCGGGAGCGCATATTTTCTGAGTACTATATTAGGTTAGATCAGGGAATATGGGGCCAGCAAAATTGGGAAAGAAGATGCAAATATTGAGACTGAAATGACGTTAATTTGGGGGTCGGAAGATCAACGCGAAAACCCTGCAACTGGGCGCCGGCAACCCCGAGAGGCCACAGAAAAAGGAAAATTAAAAAAAAAAAAGGAAAAAGGTTCCTCCTTTCAGTTTTCTGTGATTTCGCTCGAAAAGATTTTTGTACCCAGCTGATAAGATATGCAGCTCACCCTTGAATTTGGGTAAATCTTTCTGTCCCTCTTTCTAATCGTTCTGGGTTTCTTTCCTTTGGCTGTATAGATATGTTAGCTGCTGATTTCTTGCGAGTTTTAATCATTCCCAATTTGTGGGAACCCTCGTTGATTTATAGCAGTTGGTATTTGTGGAACTTGTGTTTGACTGAAATTTGGGTTGATTGTTGCTTGAGCTGCTTAAATTGGTTGATGGGTTTGCTCTTTGATGTTAAACCAGAATTATGTGATTTTATTCTTTAAACCCACTAATGGACAAGTATAAGAATAGTCTTTTTGGGAGGAAGCAATGTGTTCCTTGCTTGGTTTGCACGGTTTCTTCCCAATTGGAAGTACAAAAATAATGGGAACTGAGTTTAGATGCTGCAGAGATGCCATCATCTAACTAGGTTTGTTGCGTTTGACCTCAAGCAGTGTTAGGAGAACCTCTGTCCCAATTCATTGTTACCAGGATTGTGGGTTTTGGTATGCAAATGCAGATGTGAATTACACTAGATTAGGCTTGTTTGTATTTTGGATAATTGTCATGGTAGATAAGCCACTTCTTTTTGTTTGTTTAAGTGTTGCAGGCATAAGCCTGCCTCATTTAGTTATACACTAGGAGCTGTAGTTGTTGTTGTTGCTGTCATAGTAGATCACCCGGGCTAGGGGAGAGGTCTTTTTTTCTTGGTTGGGGGGGGGGGGGGGGACTTGTCTCCCTGTACTTAGTCATGAGTGATTTTATATCGATTTGACCTGCTTTGCTTACATTCAGGAAGAGGATGACATGCTACAATAAAGTTAGTGTTTCGTCTTGTTTTCCAATTCTTCCTTCACGGAAGGTTCTATTGGTCTATTGCTAGTTCTTCATCAATTCATCTGCATCATGCTTGACTGATCTATAGATATTAACTCTGGTTTTCTTAGCTTCCATTCTATTCTTAGATTTGCACCTAACTTGGGCTAGGACATTAATAGAGTCCATTATCGTGTTAATCATCAATTATCACCTTGTGTTCTCATCATTAGAACGATGTATAGAATTCTTCTGTTATTGTTGCAATAAAATTTACCAAACTGCCAAGAAGTGTCAGCAGTTTGATACCAGTTTGTGCTTACCAGCTGTCTGCATTACTGGGGATCACTTCTCTCATCAAAATACAAGAAACAAAAAACATTGCATTCCCTGCTTGACTACTAGTCCAGAATTGTTGAAAATGTTCTTTGTTTTTTTGGGGGGTTTTTTTGTTTGTTGGGGGGGGGGGGGGGGAGAGTAGAAGTGGGCATAGTTGAGAATTCTCCCTAAGAGCAATTGATCGGAACTGGGCTGGCTGACACAATCATAAAGATATAGAAATGTGACCAGTCCACGTTGATGATTGGGAAAACAGAGGGGTATGATATAAATGCCACCTTTTTTGTTAGAGTTTATTGGGCCTGCTGCATTGTTTGCTCACTTAAGGTCAAATGACTAATATTGAGGGTGAATATACCCCCCGTTCCCTGGAAAAAAGTTTACTGCCTTTACTATATGTATTAGTTATTATGATGTGCGCAAAGGCAGCCGATTGAATCTCTGGGAATGATGTGGAGTAAGGTCTACATTCAAGCAAGCAGCTGTGTCTATTCTAGATGCAGAATGTATAAATGATTCATCCAGAGCCGACACAAGCATTTTTAAAAGCTTCGGTTAATTGGTATCCGGTTTTTCATTTAAATTTTGGATTGCCCATAATCAGTCATTTGTTCATTGAGGACTCTGAAATTTGATGGAACGTGCAGACAGACAGTGACAAAAGCTTGTTTGAGACATCTCAGAATCAGTAAACATAGATAGTTGTCCCTGACAAGCCTTTGATGGTCCTTTCGTGAAGGATCCTTTGACTCAACAAGTTTGGATCCCCCCCCCCCCCGGCCAAAACTTTTCTCTCTTTAGTAACTCTGGTCAGTCTTTTCCAAGAAGAAAAAAGAAGAAAAAACAGGAATATGCTATTGTAACATATTTAACATTGCCACTGGTTTTTCATAATTAGAGCTCATATGTCAAAGTGGCCTATCCTAATGATGGTGTTTTGTCTGTGAAGAGGGGGCTTGGAGCTTCTATGTGACTCTGTCAAGGTTCATAACGTCAATGTCGATCCAGAAAAGGGAGAAAACAAGGTGAGCTTTGTTACTGTCAACAATGAATTGCCCTAGCGTGTCCTACAGATTGCATTATAGGATATACCATGCTACACTTCTGTAGTTACTGATGATATGCTTCGAACTTTTTTTATCATTCACAGCTAACAATGAAAAGATTGTTGTCATGGGTTCGAACAAGCATTATTAAGGAGCGACCAGAAATGTTTATGAAAGGAGACACTGTGTAAGCTCTTGATCTCCATCCTTCCCTCCCCCTTCAAACAAAAAATGAAAAGATTTGATTTTTTGGACCAGGCGATGTCTCATGGTTTCTTCCTGTCATGTCTCAGGAGACCTGGAGTTCTTGTGCTAGTGAATGACTGTGACTGGGAGCTCAGTGGTCAGCTTGACACAACACTTGAGGAGAAGGATACAGTTGTCTTTATTTCTACCCTTCATGGCGGCTAATCTATTCTGTTACTGATGGAACAATCTAGGCCGTTAGAAAAAGAGCAATATTGAAATTCTCACTAGATGAATTTTCGAAACGAAGCAATCTTCCCCCGCGGCGCCCCCCCCCACACAAAAAAAAGAAAGAAACTCTTGAATTTCTCGATGCTTGTATAACACTAGAAGACATTCGTTTGTATGCTATATTTTCCCATTGATGATGTGTTATGTTAAGCTTAGCATGGCTGTGGGCTTGAATTGATGACATTGCTGAGATGGTGTTCCAGATTTCATTCAAAGCTAGAAGTTGGGCAGGATGAAACAGGAGGCCAAATGCTTACCAATCCGAAAGAGAAATAAAAAAAATTATTAATGTTGAGAGTGGGATTTGAACCCACGCCCTTTCGGACCAGAACCTTAATCTGGCGCCTTAGACCAACTCGGCCATCTCAACGTGGCTGTCCAGTCAGCCTTACAAATTATATATATATGTAAATAAGGAATCAACATGGTTACTAGCCTCATTGCTTAAGATCATGGAAGGCAGACACGTTATATATGTTTTTTTTTGGTGGGTAAAGTGCACATAAATCCAGAAAATTTGACCTTGGCCTTTCTGTGGGATATTAATTGAAGCAATATATAATTGGCTCTTCCTTGAAAAAAAGTTGGCATGTAAATCCTCATTTTTAAATATGTGAAAACACATGGTGGTTTAATAAATCAGAAAATCTAGTTCATAAACTAGCCCTTCTCCTCTCAAATATGTGAAAACACACTACAGAGCGAATTGCTTATGATTATAGTTAGAGCACCACCAGCCTGGTCGAGTTTCTTAAGAAATGAGTAAAAGTATCTCATGCAAGAATTTAGCATTACATATGCAAAAATATTAACTAAAAAACATCAATTTTGAAGAAGTGCGAAAAACTTCGACAAAGATGTCAGACTACCTTCAATAAGATTTTGACTTAAAGAAAATTTGAATATGCTCAATGCCTCCACTTAGCTAGGGCAAAACCTATATCATACTCCTAAGAGTACAAACTCTTATAAGTCATGTTAGAGTCACATATTAAAAATTATCTATATGAAGAATATACGCTGAAAAAATATATATAAGAGATAATTGAGAGTACACACTTTCAAGTATATGATATACATTACCTAGGGATGGTTGTCAATCATCCCTTCCTACATTGTTCAGTGACAAAAGACAACATAGTAATCCCCGCCTTTCCTACTTCAACATTCAATTGTGACAGTTGCCTTCTAAAATAAACCATCTAGGAAGTGTACAATATGACAGAATCGTTTCATACCTCAAAAACATGCATCCTGCAGAAGAATGAATAAATAGAACCAACGATGACAAACCACAGTTGCATGTAAATCTCTTCGTAAGCAAAGAGGCCAACATGATACAATTTTCAAGAAGGAACCCCAAAACCCAAGGTGACGCTGTCGCCTAATTAGGCAGTCCGCTTGCCCTTCCGCAGCCTCTCGAGTTCCTCTTCTGCGTCTTTCAACATTTGCTTTAAAGCTGCTATCCTCTTCTCCGCTGCTTCAATTGTTCCTCTCTTGACTGTAGGTTGATATGGTGCAGTAAAATGGCGAGAAAATGTCCTCAATGCTTGGAGTCCTGTCACCTGCAAAATCAGCACATGATTAGGTTTCTAGCTGTCAATGCTGTTGAAAGCATAATCACAGACCAAAGGGTACATAATCAAGATTAAAGACAGGTCACAGGTTAAGCTCGACATTAATTAGGCGAGAAGAAGTTGATGGAGCATTTGAGTCAGAAGGGTTGGTTGGATTCTCAGCTGAATCTATTCAATTACTGCAATTAATATTGGCCAAGCAAATTTTCGGTCTGATTTGTCTGCCTTACATACAATAGGTGATGAGGATATATATCTGGGTACAGGTCAACTGTGCAAGATTCAAACATTGTCTTGGGACTTCAAGGAAAACAGGGATGCTACTGACTATCATAGCCACTTCGATTCAAGTGCAGATTTGCCTCATTGACATAAGATGATAAGATTTTATCTGTGCATACCTCCTCCGGCATCAGCGGCAGTTTTGTGATGTGGAAGTCCTCATACAACATGTGGAACTGATCAATGTACCTCTCTTGCATCTTCATTCTTGCTTTGAGCAGCTTGGATTCGACAACTAAAACGGAGTATGCCAATTCGGGTAAGGCACAGTCTCAAGTAGAAACAGAAAAATGGGAGTTTTGGCAGACAGAAGAAAGTACCTTCATCATCATATATAACTTGGTTAATAATGACGTTGTGAGTATCAATCTCAAACTTGGTGAGCTCCTGCACCAGTCTCTCTGTTTCATAGAGAGAAAGGAACTCGGGGATGCAAACACAAACGAAAGTAGTCAAGTCCTGCAAGAACAACGTCACAAGCATCATGAGCACCACACTCAACTCACGCTAATCTACACTTCAAATCTCTGAAATAGCCACATTACTAGTTGCAGCCATCATTCCAAAGGTTCTCTGAGCAAAAGTAGCTCTCGAGTTTGGTTGGGTGGCTTTGACTTTTGAGGCATGAAACAGGAATACACAACAACACACAAAACAAAATTCTTTATCCTTGAGGCAGTTGCTTCAGTGGTTATCTCGCAACTTCAACTAGGACAACCCACGTTCTACTTTCAAGAGAGGGGAAGGCCCCAAAATGGAAATGGACATACCCCCCCCCCCCCGGGGAACCTTTTCCCTCCATTAAGTGCCTATAATCCCAGGTCCAATATGCTGAAGGCCTGGAATATATCAAGAAGAAAAAGAAATAACGAAACCTCCAGATGTCCCAAGAATTCACCTCATCACAGTCCATCTAAGCTAGAATTAATTCTCATGGATTGTTTCACTGATTCTTAATATGCATCATAGCTAACGGAGATCAATTCTTCACCCCCAAATGACACAGGACATTCAACAGAAAAGATCATTAGGAAGGAGGGCTTACTGGGTCCTTAAATTGCTTATTTACTTGTTCTATTACATCTTTCATGCCCTCAAGCCTCCCAAGAATCGCATCTTCACCAAAATCATCTTCAGCACCAAAGAGACGGGTCATCTGGTGTAAACATTGACAAATCAAATTCAGTCATCAGAGCAATATAGCAAATCTTATGAACAAAAAAGAGAGAAGAAAGAAATTTCACGTATAATAACAAACTTTCGAGAGGACTGCCACTAGTAGACACAATTAACTGCCCTAAAAGATAAAAGATATATAACCTCCAATAACAAATTGCCATTTCAGGCTCTGTTGGCAACAGCATTGGTGTTTTCGCAAAAGCACTCCATCAACATTTTTTACAAACCCTTATAGCAAATAGCAACAGTCAAGGCAACATGAAAGCTTACAAAGTTCCGTATTGAGCATTAAATCAGATGATATATATTGTCAGTATCTAGTTCAGGCATCCAACCTCAGGATTTCAACCACCGATGATTTAATTTCTTTATGAGGAAGATCAAAAGTACTTCCTTTTAATACACGCAACCTGTACACCCAATTAGCCCCAATAGATAAGAAATATAGCTGCCTTAATTCCATCCTAGAGTGCTATGACAACCTATATTCACAACCTTCTGAACGGCCAACAGCAATTTAGAAAAGGACAGGCATCAGAATTTCAGACTGCGAAAGCAAAATCCCTGGTAGCACTCGGCACTGTGAGACTATATATGACCCTTCAGGATTTTCAATCAATAAAAAGATCATGAAACCATACGCATACCTGACTCAATAAGCCTCCAAATTTATTTTTCAATGCCATCATTTTCGTCAATCCCTTCTCTAATGTTGAAGGGAATTGCAAAAGACGAAGTGTATGGCCTGTGGGGGCAGTATCAAACACAATCACAGAATAATCCATTGTCTGAACCAATCTGCAGAAACAAAACTTTCAAAATTAGCTTGAATAAGCACACAAGAGAAATATAGAACAGCATTTTGTAACTTACATGGATAATAGATAGGAGAAAAGCATCCTTATTCAAGATTCAATAAATGACACACTGAAGGTACCTCCAACTTTATACAGGTTAAGTGATGCCTTAGCAGTAGATCACAAGAACAGGATAAAAATGACATACATGTCTTCGCCACTACATGAAGCATGCACTTTAGAGAGTGAGCTCAATTTCTATACTTAGCCAATTCCCCCACCCCCCCTAAAAAAAAAAAAAAGATTAGGCACAATATACTCCTAGAAGCATTGCACCCAGGCCCGAGGGGTAAAGTGAATCCAGACATTTCTAGAAGCTCCAGTACAGCAGGTTAGCAATTTTTGATTTTCCACATTGTATACAGCTTTTCCTACCAATTACTCCTCCACATCTTGTAAGAAGGTAAAATTTATCCTTTTGGCACATGAAAGCTTATAAACCTACATGATACCAAAGCCTATATCATACACCTGAGAATATGTACTCTCGGAAACCGCATAAGTAAAATATATGTTTGTAACCGCTCATATGCCAAATACACATTGGAAAATGCATATATTTGTGACAATAGGAGTACATACTCTCAGGTGCATATAATAATTTGCCACATGGTATCACAAAGGATGGCTTGCATTCCATGTTCTAACTCATGGGTACCTGAAACTTAGATTGGATACCTTGTTCATCAAGAGTAAGTACTACAGAATGAAATGACTCTGACAACTCAATCATGAAAGGCACCAAGATGGCCACTTGTCAACTGGATTCAGATTGGGTGACAGCTCGCAAGATAAGCAAGTGCAGATTTTATGCTTCAAACTAGTTGTGGCAATAAAAGTGGTTAGATTATGTTTCAAGGAGTTAGTGAGTTACAGTTTCACAAAGGCCTAGCATTCATTTTTATTGTACTCCTCACTTGAGATCTAAGGGTATCCTACATGGACATCAGGTAGAAAACAGGAGCTGCATTGGCACCCCAGCAATAAAAGTATGAGCAAATTTATATAAGAGTACAACTTTGTTCTGTGCCATTGAGTACCATCAGAGGGTTTAGCCAGTTTTTTGGCGGGGAGGGGGGGGGGTGGATGTCTGTACTTTGTGGATATACTAAGCTCACAATGGAATTAACAACCATCAAGGGACCACACACCAAAGAGAAGGCAGTCTTTCATGTGGCATAGCCAAAGCAAAAATACAATTTTTTTCCCCGTGCCAGGGGGGGGGGGGGGGTACATGATCTTACTTAAGCATTTCAGCAAAACTCATGGCTTCATCAATTCCTGGTATTGCATTTGCAAGCTCAGATACAAAATTATCTGGGCTATCACCAGAAATATCATCGTTCTCTACAGTGGGGTCCACTTCCTGCAAGAAAACACATGCTGACAACATTAAACTGAAACAATCCACAAAATAAAGAATTCATATATAGAAACTGTTGAGTAACTTCATGAAGTGACTTTCATTCCCAAACAGGAAACCAAATGCCCCCTATTCATCCATCAGTTCACATCTAACAGTCCCTCTATCCCTCCCAGTGAAATACAGATGAATACAAAGTCATTGTTTAATTCTTATGCTATTTTATTCTATGACTGTTTCCCTCATCAATCTCTTAGAATTGGTCTCCTTGTTTGTAAGGATAAGGCCTCCTACATTTGGATCTCCCTAGACCTCAGTAAATTGGGACCTAGACTAAAAAAGCCCACTCTTATTGGGCTAAACTTCAGCCAAACTAAAGAAATATCCATTGTTTTGTATCATTTTTCCTCTTAGCGATCCTTGCATATTCCCTGTTTTTCCATTATTTGATAACTAACAAAAGGATACCATTAAAAGGACAGAAGGGGTGGCTTCCATGTACAAAGAGGGAAAGAACAAAAACGTGCCTTTCAGCTAATTTTCCTAAAACATTAGAAGGAGCCCTTCGTTTCTCATCTTCAGTTTCCCTTGGATAAATCATCAAATAACAAGTTTCAAAAAGTGAACCCTCAAGAAACAAAATTTAGACAACCACAGTTCATTTTCATGATGGTAAAGGAGTTGAATTACCAATTAAACAAATATGGAATCACACCACCTAGTGCAGTGATACATCATTTCATCCAGTAATATACTACGATCTGCCACCCATATGAGCCTCAAATTGGGTATCAAATGGACATGTGTGTCAAGCACCAAAAAAAAAATCTCTCTGCAGAATCCGTGTGGAGTACCACAACCCCCTGGAGTGAGAAACCTGCATTCCAAATGAATACAGAAGCCTGATGCACCCATAAGTGGCGAACCTAACAGACCACCCGTGTTCAACAATGTTTCCTGCTTTGCCACACTAGATAAAATTAAGAAGCTTCACATGATTAAAGAAAAATTTTCCAGTAAGTAGTGAAGTTTACCAAGATACTGACTTCTAAGAAGCATGCTCTAGCTACAGAAAACTAACAAATATACTCCTCTTTATCATCCAGCACTCCTAATGTTGTGTGCTTGCCTCTTTTGGCATATCAATTTTCTAGCTAGTACTTAAGGAGGACAATTTTCGGAAAACTGTCGAGGTTTGGGAGGCAGTATAAAACACATCAACTGCATTTTCAAATTTAATGCAATTGATGAGTAGACTTAACTTATGTGCCATTTAAGCACATAAGCAAAATATTTTGACTGTACAGGATAGAAGAAATCTAAGCTTTAATTCAAGGCACAAATAAGTAGAACTAATTAAATTATCCGAATCCCTTATGCAGTTATGCTCCACAGAGTTAGTCATCAGAATTCTGAGGATTTCCTCCACCTCCTCACTACATAAAAGATACACCAAAACTGAAATAATTTACCACCCTCCAGTTTTCCACCTTCCGCCTGCCCTTGTATTTCCTTTTTCCCTTGGGCACACTCACTTAGGATTGAATTAAACACAATTTAGGATGCCTCCACATTTTGATAACATACACACAACTTCTTTATCTCACTGAGATCATTAAGCTCTTCAGCTTCCACACATGGCTAATACAAAATCAAAGACATTGCCTTCAAACTCAAAGTATCCCACCCAATAGCAATAAGCATCACAAAATTTTCAGCAAATGGAAGATATGAACTTGCACAAGACACCACTACTGGATACCCTTGGGCAAGTCCAAATAACATTGAAAATAGCATATCAATCCCCTTTTTAACTCACAAAATCTACTTCCAGGCACTAAAAGAACAAGACTTTCAACATGAAAGCAAATATAACTCGTCAGAATGAAGACCAGGACACAACAGGCAAATTTTATCCCATCAAAAAAGAGAAGACCGCCCTGAAATCCAGATTCCCAACATAGAAAGAAACAAGTCAAGCAGCTAAGTTGGTCTACCAGCAACTTCTCATTAACAAATCAACCACAATCATCCAACAAGCAGTACCAAAAACTGCACTTATACCCTCATCATCATCCAATAAAATCTTCTAAATCAGCGAAGACAGAAACTTTTGAAGTTCATTGCCACTACAGATCAATCAAAAATCAATTCCAATACCCTTCAATTCAGATCAAATCGTCCCAATTCAGTTAACTACCAACTCCATCCAAAAAAGAGCATAAAATCGAGACCAACAAAATAAAAAGCAAAGAACTTTACCATGGCAAAGAGATTGGTGAAGCCATTAACAAGGGTGGGGGTCTTGGTGAATCGCTGTTGAAAAGCATCACTGAGATTGTGGGCAGGGTCAGTGGAGATGATAAGCACAGAGGATCGAACACTGGCTAGAAGAATTGCAAGAATGGAGCTACAAGTGGTTTTGCCCACCCCTCCTTTCCCACCAACAAATACCCATTTCAAGGATTCTTGGTCCAGTATATTCTGCACCGTTGGCTCCAATAGTTCAGTCACCTCCTGATCTGACGCCATGAAAATTAATACTCGAGCTTTCTCTCTCTACTCTGAACTGGGATTTCTCAACTGAGCACTGTGATTGGTGAAGAAATCGAAGACGGGTGCTTTGACAACGGGATTGGGTGGTTGAAGTGAAGAAGAAAGCTTGAAACTTTGTGCTTTACTGGGTGAGATTTGAAGGGGGGAAAAGTGGGTGGGCTTGATTTCTTTTCTTACAATTACAATTTACAACCCACCAAAATTCTCCAAAGAAGCATGGAGAAATCGGTGATGGGTATGCTTAGCTGGGGTTTTGGAGGCGGCAGTTGTTGTTAATTGTTAGATTTGGCTGTCTGTGTTTCTTTGGGGGTTTTGGGGTTACTTCTTAAACGTGTCTTTGCTTCCCTCTTTTTCTTTCCTTTTTCTTCTTCCACCATCCGCCCGCTAGGTTTCAAGCTCTGGAGAAGTGGGGAGATGAGTTGGAAAATCATGGTCAAGCTTTTTTGATGAAAAAAAAAGAGAGAGAAGGGGGGGGGGGGCCGGGCAGAAAAATAGAATTACATGAATGGCAAAAACATATACTACTATTAGGTTTTTATCATTAACTAGTTTAGGCCCGTGCTTTACACAGAGTATATTCAAATAGATATTCTGTAGATATGTTATCAAAATAATAAACAAATAGTTATAGTAGACACGATTAATATTATAATTTAGATGAGATAATGAAAAAATTCAATAAAAAAGTTAAATATACAGCAACTTCGTGCATAACTAATTGGATTAACAATTAAAAAGTATATGATTGTGACAAAAGTCTATATAAGTATGATGGAGACAGTAGATAGTGAATTTGTCACAAACCATGCTAACACCATGTTCTTTTCGTTGGGACATCAACTCAACCCACACTCACCCACTCTTTTCCCTATCTTCCCACACTTAAAAAAAAATATCACTCATTCACACACTTACCCACTCCTTCCCACACCTACATAAAACAACCATTTCTCATATTTTGAAAATTTTTACAATTTACGTAATTGTGTGTATCAATAAGCTGATAGCAATTATAAGCAGTTTTAATTTTTCGAATATCATGAAACAGTTTTATTTTTTTTGTTTTTCATTATTTTTATAATTTTTCATTATTTTTTATTTTTTATTTCCATTTTTTATTTTTATTTTTATTTCTATTTTTTATTTTTTATTTTTCATTTTTTTATTTTTTTTACTTTTTTGTATTTTTTTTATTTTTGTTTTCATTTTTATTTTTTAATTTTTTAATTTTTTAATTTTTTAATTTTTTAATTTTTTATTTTTTATTTTTAAAAATTTAAAATTTTAAATATTTTGCATTTATTTTTATTTTTTATTTATTTATTTTTAAATTTTTAAATTTTTTGCATTTATTTTTTTATTTTTTATTTTGTTGTATCTATTTATTTTTTATTTTTCATTTTTTTATTCTAGAAAAACAACCAACAAAAAATTCCAAAAAATAAAAAATAAATACAAAAAAATAAAAAATAAGAAAATAAAAAATAAATACAAAAATATAAAAAAATTAAAACTGAAAAAATTAAAAAAATATAATAAAAATTACAAAAAATACAAATTACAAATTAAAAAATAAAAAAAAGTAAAAATATAAAAAATTAAAAATTAAAAATTAAAAACAAAAAATGAAAAAATAAAAAAATAAAAAAATAAAAAATGAAAAATAAAAAATTCAAAATTTCAAAATTAAAAATTAAAAATATAAAATGAAATAATAAAAATACCAAAATAAAAAATAAAAAATAAACAAAATAAAAAATAATAAAAAAAAATAAAAAAATTTCATCATCATTAATTACTATCACAATAAAATTATTAATTATAAAACAAAAAATTATTAATAACCAATATTTCAACTTCATTCAACTATACATTCAGTTGTCACCCACACTCAGTCACTCATCCACTCCTTCCCACACTTAAAAAAAATATCACACCCACCCACTCTTTCCCCCCTTTTCCCACACCCACTCATCCCACACCCCTCATTTCCCACTGAAAAGAACAGGGCCTAAATTGAGTGATGATAAGTCAATCTATGATGCTAATGATGAAAAATCTAACCTTCTCCTCTTGTTGTTGAACAAAAAATTTATGAAGTGGCTAATTGTCTAGTGAATTTAGGTATAAACTATTTTGAAGTCAGTTTAGTTTCAGTTTTACATGTAACAGAAATAAAATTTGTCTTTCAACGAAAATAATTTGAACATTGTATTTATGCTAATACGTAACTTTTTTGGCCATTTAAAATGGCCAATTAGGGGACGCTAATATAATTAAGTGTTAATACTTTGTACATTTGGCTTTCATATCAACTGAATAGTTTCATGGGTTTTGATATAAATTTCCCATGCCCTTATGTTGTCTTGCAAGAGATAGGTTGAGTTCAGATTTGTGGGTTGAGATATTTTTCAGTTTGAAGTGTTATGGCAATTTGGGGTATTTTGTTTTAAACGATAAAACATTAATTATAATTTTAGGTGTTTTATGAAGAGAATTTGATTATTGGATTTGTATGGTTTAGAAGAAAACGAAAATGATTTCAATTTTTCTTGTGCGTTAAATAGATTAGATTTTGGTCAATTTATTTGAAATGTTAAAAAATTAATTATACGTTTAAGATTTAAATGAATTAAATTTAATTGTAAGATATATATGCTTTGAAACACAAAAAAATAGTTCGTTTATTTTCTTCTGTTAAATAGATCATATTAAATGCGAAAAAAATTCAGTTTCATGGGCCTCATATGATGATTGTGTTTTATTTTAATTTTTTTTTATATTTCACATTCAACCCTTGCAATATGTTATATCATGCTTACAATATGTAATTTTTCAGCACAATCCTTACATCTATATGATCATAATTAATATTGACTATGTTATCAAATTCAAAGAGAAAGATAACAGCGACGATAACTACAATGACAACAACAACAATAGTAAGAATGAAAATAATCATGGAAATCATATTTATATTTATATTATCTCTAATAATACATGCTCAAATGTACATTTGTAATGAAAAAGACAAAATAATAATAATAATTATGGAAATAAATTTTTTTTATTATTTATATATGAATTTGTATATTATATTATGTGATAATAATAAGGTGTCACCTAAGGTTTTACGGCTTGTTCAGTAATTATAATTCGGTTTTCTTAAGTTAAAACTTCTAAAACATGAACTTATTCCATAATAATGAAATAATAAAAACTTTTATATCCATTATACTCCCTTAATCTCTCTTTGATAATTAGATGATCATAATTAATATTGACCATGTTATCAAATTCAAGGAGAAAGATAAAATCGCCGACAACGACAATGACGACAATAACAACAACAATAATAATGAAAATAATCATGGAAATCATAGTTATTTTTCTATTATCTCTAATAATACATGCTCAAATTTATATTTGTATCGAAAAATACAAAATATTAATAATAATAATAATAATGGAAATAAAAAATATTTATTGTTTCTTTATAATTGTGTATATTATATTATGTGTTAAAAATAAGGTGTCATATAAGGTTTTTTGACTTGTTCAGTAATTACAATTTCGTTTCATTAAGTTAAAACTTCTAAATTATTAATGTATTTTATAATAATGAACTAATAAAATTTTTTATATCTATTATAATCTCTTAATCTCTCTTTGATAATTTGATGATCATTATTAATATTGACTATGTTATCAAATTCAAACGGAAAGATAACAACGACGACAACGATAATGACGACAACAACAACAATAGTAATAATAGAAATAATCATGGAAATCGTATTTATTATTCTATTATCTCTAATAACACATGCTCAAATTTATACTTGTATTGAAAAATACAAAATATTAATAATAATAATGACGAAAATTAAAAACGTTTTGGTCCGTAAGAGCCACAATGGACAATACAATATAATGGGGGATGAGGGAATCGAACCTGAGACCTAATGTGCATAGTAAATAGTACAATACAATGAGGGAGGAGGGAATTGAACCTAAGACCTAATGTGGCTAGTAAAGATAAATCTAAGGGCTAAGATTGTTTAAAATTGTGATCAAACGGTTGTGAAGCAACATATGCCCTAAATTTACTCCCACGTTAGCATTTTCCATTTCCTCAACACTCAACCCCTTACACATTCTAGCATTTATAATATAAAGATACAATAAAATCTAAGATAAATATTAATAGGTAGGATATAAAAGACAAACAATAAATTCTTAGTAAAATAAATAAAAAAAAGTCACTAATCGATAGAGTAGGTGACAAGTAATTTTTAAAAACTTTATCACTCTAAGTAACTAATCTCATCCTTAATTTATACTTAATGAGCCTATTCGATTTTGGCAAATTATTATGATCACTTTTTTTAGTTTCTTTTTTAAACTCATCGTAATTCTTCTTATCATCAAAGTTCTTATCTCAAGAATACGAACATTCAACTGTCTATCCAAATACATGCTTTCTCGAGTGATATTAAGAGAACCATACTTGGAAGTCTCTTACACTTGTTCGTTCATTAAAATTATTGTTGGTATTTGACTTCTTTCTTTGATCCAGCGAGTGGAGTGTTCAGGCTCCTCACCATCCATAATAAAAGACATGTGCATCATGCAATCCTAACACAAATTTATTTGAGTGAGTAGTTTGCCAACCTAAGTTGGATGACTCTTTGTGGTTCCTATAAGCTCGGAAATTATTGTGTTGACATCCAAGCAAACTTGTTGGACACCTTCTAGAACATCCCCATTTGAAAGATGGTGCTCAACATTCTCTGGTATATTTGTCCCTCTATTTGGTAGGATATTCTCAAAGATATCTTCAACCACATCCTCAAAATTTGCAACAACATTAACCGCAGCAATGTCATTCCTCACAAAAGAGATGTCATCACTGTGCCATTGTTTTGGAATCCACCTCTAGTTTTGTAAATGTTTTTATTTTGGGTGACCAACATCTTTTTTCTTCAAAAAAATTTATAGATTTTTTTGTAACTTTTTCACTTTATTTGATTCATAATGAATTAAATTTTTGAGAAATATTGTAGATCCTTAAATTTTTGAGAAATAAATTAAACTTGAAATAAATTTTGTTGATGTGCAATGTTCAATTGTTCATTTCAAAAGGGGAGGGTTTTGCCCGCCTGAGTTGGGAGATGCCCAAGCATGTCTCTTCAGGTTGAAATGTGCCAAGTAGCCAACCTGGATAGTCTCATTATTGAAGGTGACTATCTTTCACTCATCTAAAAGCCAGAGAGGATCAAAGGAAGCCAAAGATACTTTTGTGAGTCTTCTTGTTCATAAGTTGATGCTTGTAATAGAACCATTTTGATCTTTTGTTGAAAGATGAGGTAAAAGGATTACCTGTACTCTTGCTTATTGAACAACAACTTAGTTTTGCTTGTAGGATACAGATAATGTGTTGTTCTATTTTTCAAATAATGTGCTTGCTTTCGTTGATTCTAATGTAATATGGCACCCTTTTCCTCGTTCTTTGATCAAAAAACAAAAACTATTTGACACTTCACCCATGGTTTCAATGTTTTATCTTTTAGGACATTTCACAACTATACTAAATTCTAGATTACCTTATGTTTTGGAAGACCAAAACACGTCTAAATTGAGGCTAACTCAACTACTGCCACTGTACACACAAGTTCACTAGCTCATCCGCCACATAGACTTAATAATACGGAAGCCTTCCCAAGAACTCCACATCAAAAACTTGAAACATCAAATCAATTTGTATCTTAATTATCATTTATGCAACCTTGCTCCCGATAAGCTATCAGAGAGACTATTTCTAAAAGTCATCGTAACGGGTATGAGTTAGCTCAACTGATAAAATATTTGAAAATTGTTGCAAGAAACATGGGTTCAAATCCTATCTACGTCGACCTTCGCACATTCCTTTACACCCGAAGAAAAAAAAATCCCTGAAAAACAATTTTGGAACACAGCGTGTCTTCAGCTCAGAGCATTATAGCTCTATGATTGACCATCCATACAAACTTCCTTCGAGAAAGGACACCGATGAGTGACGATCCATGACAAGACATTCAATTTCAATTTCAAGCCCTGCACATCTTCATGGAACCAAAAGAGAATTTTCCTTTGTCCCAAAGATACGAAGCTCATCTCGACGAAATGTAAGGTTTTAACTGGAGAACCACGACTCACAAAATTGGAAGCTCATAAAAACTCATAGCAAGTGAGAAGCCTTAAATCTGGACTTGTATTTCATTGCTTTGCACTATACAATTAGCTTACATGGTGAATCAGTACAGAGAGTTGTAAGTAAAGCACGTAGCTATAATGGAGATTATACATATGACAAGTGAAGGGAGAAGAGTCGTATTTAAAAGCTTGCTCTCACTCCAGTACCCAGCTACAGTTATTGCACCATCGGCAAGTACTCGAGCTAGGGTCCCTGCTTCTGTTGAAAGCAGTCCGCCATTGTAAGTGCCTCGGGAGAGCCTCGATGACAAGACTCGAGACAAAAGCGATAGATTTACACCTGGGATAGTATAAATAAGAAAGGTCAAGAAATTTCGTAAGTGTTACAAAAAGAAAATTGCATATCGATTATCATACACCAAAATGCAGAGATTACCAGCTTCAGCGTAAGCTGGCTTTGAGACGTCTTGTTTCCTGAATCCTAGACAATTTGGTCCGTTTATTTGGACTCGGATATATAATACCCTTGGGATGTCAATTGCCCAACTCAGGTCGGGGGTTGTTATTAGCATTTTATGATTTGTAGTGCTTTTGGTCTAAAATGAACATTAAGGGGCACGTGTTCATTTCCATATTGGAGTGTGCAAGTGTCATACATGGACTCTCAAGGTGAGATGAAGAGATGAAGTGTCGATACCCATATTTGCACTATTTACTAACCGAACAGAAATATTCTTTCCTTTTCTTATGTGCTCTCTTCTTCTGGGACATGAAGGAAGAAAATTAACAGCATGCAGCCAACGAGTCAAATAATACAAAACATATTAAGAAAAGCATGTACACCTTCTAGTACTTCAGCAGAGACGAATGTGATGAGGGCAGAGATGACATACTGCGGAACAGAATAGGGGATTCCAACGTGGAAGCTCATGACAATGCCCACACACACTATAAACTCTGACATCAATAAAACTTGCCTGCATTTATCGTCCAACAAATGTTAGGATCAGAAATACATGAATATAGTCCTTGATAATCGTATGCATGATGCCAGTTATGCCTTGCCACTTCTGTAAGAGATGATGCGCAAATTTAGCATAGGTTTCCTCATATCTTCTTCACGCATAGAGAGAGAAAACTTGACAGAAGGTTAGGAATGTATTGTGCAATCTACGGAACTTGGAAAAATTAATAAAGAATAGTGATGGTAAACTAGATAAGTTTCAGTACGTAATTGGCAATTGTCTTGTCTCGGTACAAGAAGGCATTCAGTAAAGTTTTCTGTTTCAATATAGTAAAGTTTTCTGTTTCAATATCGAACTTCCAGAAACTGGTAGCATACAGACCCGACCAAATTGTAAAAGAAACCCGTGCCCAGTGAAATCAACTGCTAAGGAAAAACATGCCAGAAACATAGGCACACTTCAAGTTAGTTTCACGATTTACCTCTCTTCAAAAATGTTGCTGATGTATGTTCCAACCAGAACATTGATAGGCAGAACTGTTAACCCAAGACATGCAAGAAAAAGTGCCACAGTGCGCGTAGACCATTCGAAGTAGAATTCTGTAATGACACTAGATTCTGCTAGTAGTATTTCCATTGCATACTTGAGCATGAAATATATGAGTAGCTGAACCTGCCAATTAATAAAAAGGTGACCTTAGCAGAGCCCAACCTTTTATTTGTTTCATGGATCCCCCCCCCCCCCTCCAAAAACAAAAAGACAATTTGACATTACAATTTGGAACTGAATCAGTTTTACTTGCCATCCTGACGATGAGTCTGAGAGTAATATCCAATGTCAGCTTCAGGATCAAGAGGGCAATACAGATATATATGTGAAAGGAAGCGCTTGGCTATTTTAGAGAAATGTTGAGGAATTTCAGTCTAATCTAAAAGTGTCAATTGCCATAGCTATGAACGAGTGGCGAGCGCTAGCATCCCACCTCGGCATGCTATGGTAAAATGAAAAGTCAGTGTAACATAGTTTAAAAATCGACTTAATACCTTAATAGATGGAGTTAACAATCTATAAGCAGCAATAATAGATGTGGCAGGTTTATGATTTTCTTCAGCAGTTTCATCATCGCAATCCAACTCTAGGCCTTCATTGTCATCATTATCCTGTTGGTTTTCCTTTGGGCTTATAAGCAATGGTTGCTTTAAACCATCCTCCATTGCATCATCAGCTGTGCGCCCTATCAAAGAAGATATCCACAAAAGGAATTAAAACCAAGATGTCCACAACTACAAGGTTAAACAGCAATGCTAGAAGCTGCAATAGAAGATTCACAACCCCACGGCCCCACCCACTTCGCCAAACCATAGAAATGTTAAGAGCTTTAATAGGCTTCCTACGACATGTACAGCAAGGAAATCATGTAACTGTGAATTTGTAATCCAGAAAGAGAGTGTCAGCAGCTAGGTGGACATGTGAGTCAGCTTTATATCTCACACTGACAACTTTCTTTATGCATGTGAATGATGAGTAGACAAATTTGGAGTCCCAAAGCAATATTTGCATGAGAACTCTTATACAAACACCTAAATCTCAAAACAAATTCAATAGGTACATACCGATAACAGGCAAAATGGCATCAGAGATATGATCTGTAAACGGCTAGTACATTAGACACAAGTTTGCAGTCATTTTCACTTTTTTTTTTACTTGTTGCTGAAAATAGAATCAGTTTTAAGTATACAATGGAAGGACACTTTTCATATTGGATTATGTCTTTCTTTCAATTATGAGCTCTTGGTACTATAAAGAAAACTTCTGCAAAATAGTTTTGCTTTCATGGGTGTGTTTTGAAATTTTGCCGACATGTAAGAATTTTACTTTCGTGCTAACTTTTGGAGCACAGAACTCTTCAAGTTATCTTCATTTGTTCTTGACTAGAACATGCCAGCATAGTACATGAAAGAGAGAATCATAAAAAACGAGATATTTTGTTCTGATAGGTGGCCCATAAGAAGTGCTCTAAGACTTCGAGGATTCTTTAGAATAAAGCTGCTCTCAGCAAAGTTGATATGAAGGATATAGCAATGAGATGTTAACTGAGATAGTTCTCTGTTCCTCATCTATAAGATGGGAAAATTAGCCAACATTATGTTCAATAAGCATTTCCAAGGCACTAGAAAGCAGGAACATCAAGACGAATGTGGCATGTGTATGTTGGCCTTCAGAAACCAACTACACTTGCAGTCCAGAAGAATTATATACTGATTAACAAATATAAAAAGATTTTTCATACATAGCCACGACAGTCCCAAAAAGACAGGAAATTCTGCTCAGAACTTAAAACCCTTGCGAGTATGATATAGAACGGAAACTGAAAGGAAAAGAACATGGTGAATGAGTATTAATAACTACAATCCATGGATTCAGTGCATAGTAACGTTATGATGACATATAATCTTCATTATAATAGGCACAGAAACACATTAAAACAAATGACGAAATAAATATGCAACAATGCAAATGGCATTGATAGATCCTACTACTTACCATGACTGGATTCTTGAGCGGCAATATTCCCTTCAGGCTTGGGAGGTTCTTTAAAAGAAATCCACAGCCACAATAGATAAATAATCCATGCAAGTGCCATAAACCAACCAGGTAAAGTGTCTTCATTGAACGTTAAGTTGAACAGTTTGAATTTGGTTTGAAATAAACATGCAAGGGCAGGCCCGCAAGCCATTCCAAGTGCACTAGCAGTAACAAAACCCGCTGAGGCCTTCATCCGCATTTTTGGTGGGACACAGTCGCTGATGTAACGCCTATTAACAGCTCTAGCGGATCCAAGTCTGTAATGATGACAAGCAAGAGAGTCATTGCAAGACTGGTTAATAAACAGAGATACAAAGGTGGAAAGCTGGTAAGAATCAAGTTCACACCTTAAAACCAAAATGTACTGGTTTACACCATGAAGATATTGTATTATTGGAATATATGAACACATAGGCCAGTAGATAGGCTCTGCAGTTTATTAGATTCATTCAATAGAAAAAAGGCGGCCAGAAAACCCATGCATCTTTTACTGTGTATCTCTACTCTTTAGTACCTCCTTTGCCCATTAGTAAGGCGATGGTCAATTCCTTCCTCAGTTGTCCTTTTCAAGTCTCTTGAAGAAATTCATAATAAAAAACAAAAAGAGTCTCTTGAAGTTATAATACCTTTTGACGATGAAGTAAAACAAAACAGCGGTGAGGCTATATTGTCCATATGATCTCACTTTGCACTCAACACTGAACCATCAGTACTCACATATGCACACCAGTGGCAGATCTAGAAAGTCACATAAGGATTTTCCATTGTTGAATTTCAGGGAATTTGATGAGTACCGATTTATTTTATGGCTTTCTTTTTCAAAAATGTCAAAGATTATTATACATTATTTTTTCAAAAAAAATTTAGAGAATGGATGCCAGGTAACAATGTAGACTGCATGTTGTTCCCATTTAAGCACTCAAGACTAAGGTAATGGGTTTAGTTGGTTGCAAGTTTATTTCATCTAAAGTAAAAATGACAACACAATGTACGCTGGTGCAAAAAAAAAGGGAGTTTTCTGCCCCCCCAAAAAAATTGTGTGTTCCTCTGAATCCGCCCTTCTCCTTGCATAGGTAAGGTTTCCTACGTCTGAATTTTCCTAAACCTTGCTCAGGTAGGATCCAAAAGCATGTATGCACAAAAAGAAAGTAGATACGTATAAGTTTGTGATAAAACAATAAGAAAGAGTTTGGTTTCAAATGCAATACCCGCAAAAGAGGCGACCGATGAGAAGAACTGATATGGAGTCTAGATCATAAGCCAGTGCATACAGAGTATTTCCAATGAAGAGGACCACACTGCTGAACATGAGGGGCCTCAGGTATGATTTGTTTGACCATGCACTAAAGTAAACTGATGAGAAGATTTGGGCAACAGCCATTGATCCAATCACAGCACCACATACTGTTGCTGCAGCACCAAGGCTTAGAGAATAGTTGTCTGCTGTTGGGACAATAATGTAAGTATTAACCATGTACAAGAATGTGTTGGTTAGGTTCAGCAAAAGGGACATAAAATCATATCCTTCATCGCTAAGATTGTCATCAGATGGACTTGGCAGGTCGTCTTGCATTATCATGGCATGTTTCCCCAAGAAGTGAAGGAAGTCTGTTGAATTTGTCAGCCTATCGACAGCTGCTCTGATCGAACTGACAATAGGATCCTGTGTATCCATTTTATTTACTTAAAATCACCTTAGACTAGTGAAGGTAATAGTAACAAAACACATTCATGCGGGCTATGAAGTAACTTTGACTCATTTTCATCAAAATGAACCAAAAAAGCACCAAAAGTAACAAATATTTAATCTATTGCAATCTTGATAATGTCCAACAGATAAAGATTGAATGAAATAATTGTGGAAATCTTAATAGATGAGCGCAGAACTTAAAAGGCATAGTTTTTTGCCTACAAGAGAGCACAAAATCCCTTTAGACTGATGATGGAATAATGTCAAAACACTGCACCAAAAGATCGACTTTAAGTTTTGGCTTGAACTCAAAATTATGATTTAGGGGGCGGGGGAGATGAAAGCAAGTAGATAATCAACAAAATGTTATAAGTAACTGTTTGCAAACAAAAACATAGTGATTGTAGTACTTTTAGTTGCTATGTAAATCTACGGAACCAATATATCAATGAGTTTGAACCAGGAAGGGAACAAAGAACAAAAGGCAAAACAAAAAAACCTGGAGAGGAAGAACAGGGTGATCATATATCGATACATAGTTTTCTTGGTTGTCTTGTAGAACTGCAAGATTGCGGGATATGGCTCCCACAACAGCCCCAAAGCCCTGCATGTCCATTGAATATACTTATATCATTTCACTAATGAATGTAAGAAATTAAAGAGACACATAATTCCTCTGATCCATATACAACAATGATTTCATTCTTGCACCTTCATGGTGAATCTGCCATGAGAAATGGCCACCTTAGTATGTTTAAAACCATGATTCACCTTCCTGGTGAATCAAGTTCAAAACCCTGCATTCCCATTGAATATACTTATATCATTTCACTACTGAACGTAAGAAACTAAAGAGACACATAATCCCTATGATCCATTTACAACAATGATTTCATTTTTGCACCTTCATGGTGAATCTGCCATGAGAATGGGCACCTTAGTATGTTTAAAATCATGATTGTGAGCCTGTAGTCCGTACCACTGCTGGCGCAAGTTATCAGTAACAGACCAGAGCAGTCTATAGAAACTGGGAAAATGAAAACCAGATAGTTCTACACAAACTGTACGGTTTTTGGCCATTTGCCCTCAAACCAAACAATTCATTCCCATTATCACACCTTTTTTTAAAAAATATCTGACTTAATCCATTATATATTGAAATCTAACCAGCTCAAATGTCCCACTAGTTGCTAGCTATCGTAACTGTCAATTTTTCTGCATGATTAGTATTGTTGCGTAGCTTTTGCCCTCATGCTTTCCACCAGAAAGCAAAGAGACATATAGCAGAAATTAAAATGGGGAAGAACTGAAGGGCAGATCAAGTATGCAACATGCATGGAGGATGATCCACATGATGATATCTTGTTTTTCCATTTAAAAATAAAGGAATGAAAATGTATGTTTTTTCACAATGTATTCACGAAAAAAAGAAATAAAATGATGAAGTCAATTTCATGAACAGAAAGTATCCATATGTAGACACAGCAATCTGACCTTTGTATGGACTAACCTTTACTTTCCTTTATTTTTCATTTTTGGGGGGGTGGGGGACAGGTTAGTGGAGTGGCAACAATATTCATGTGCCTAATGGAAAATTGAAAGCAAGTTGTTTCCTGACTTGGCAAGATCAAATTCAGTGATCAATATCCCAGAACAGCTCCAGGGTAATGCGCAACTTCGTAGCAAGATGCAGTTGTCTCGAGGGGGGAGGGGACATTTGCTTCTATATGCACAGTTCATCACCTGATAGATTACCCGACTCCAAGTAGTATAATTTAGTGGGGCACATGGAACGACTATCAATTATGCGGAAGTTCCAATAGTGATTGCTTTCCCTAGCACCATAAACATAGATTCAGCCCACTATGGCACTATCCAGATTTTAAATCTGAAATACAATGATAAACAGATAAACCTGGAATGACCCATATTGCATAAAAGACATGAGGACGGAAAAAATGAGTATAAACTAAGAGCAGTACCACATGCTTGAATATTTGTTGCAGCTGTGAATAAGGATGATTAGCACGAGTTTTGACATAATAAGCAGTGAAACCATAGCCCAAGTGCTTGTCAAATTTCTTCAGGATCTTCCGTAGACCTACAGCATTCATTTCAACGAAGAAGAGAAGCCTCAGAAGATCTCGTCCAACTGATCGATATGCTTCTTGTACTTCAGACATGTCAAGAACACCTCCTTGCTCAAAAGCAGTATCCTGCTGATCTCTGAGATCAGACAGTCGCTTAGCGAGAAGTCCTTGTTGTTCCAATATAAACAAGACTATCTTCTCAAGCTGTATTAATTAGAAAAAGAGGACAGAAGCAGGATCAAGCATTTTCACCTGTTCAACTTAAACAATGAAAGCTAATTTTACAATACAAATAGCAGTAAAAACATAAATCAGCACTTATTACCAAAAGTGTAATGTGCACTCAAAAGCACACAGAACCTCACCCCCAGTGTACACCAATAACCTAGGCACAGAAAACTCACCAACCATTTTAACATGTGACTTGGAGTATTAAACAATTAACAGCATATAATTCAAAAAGAAGTTGAGGAAGCTCAAAATATATCCCAGTGCTTTTGAAGTGGTCAACATTTAGTGACTAATCTAGCAGAACCATAAAATGAAATACTCTAATGTGCAGCAATTACTCTAACTAAGAGGGAACACATTACTCTAAGTAAGAGGGAACACATTCTGTTCCAATTAGATAACTAGACAAATGGACTCAATATGCTATGAAAACTCAATATCAATATGGAATGATATAAAAATGAGGGAAAACAGAGATTAGAAACTTAGTATAAGGCAGTTTTCCGTTAATGGTTTCAGAAAGTCCAAAAGGGAGTTCAAAGAGTCCAAAAGAGAGCTAAAGCCTTTCCTAGGGTGACTACCATATTATTCATAGGCAACTAAATTGGTTGGGCAATGTTGTGGAAAGCCAAGCCTTTAAATTATGCATTTCGTTTTGGGCCAAGCCCAGCCTATCTGATGTAAAGGCCCAATTGTAAGGGGCTGAACGTAAGGGCATAAGGGATCTTTTAAAAGTAGTAGTGTTTGAACTCCTAACATTTTACATGGAAGGTGAGTACTCTACCATTTATCCAAAGGCATTTCCTCATGATTTATGCGTGCTTGCATTATGTTTATATATGATCTTACACATGGCCAATATTTTTCTAAATAAATGTTATGACACACGGTAATGATTTCAATTTTTTCCCCTCCTCATGTGGTGCCTACTTGGTTAGAAAGCTGACCCGGGGTTTTTGAGTTTTTTTGGTTTTTGGGGGGGGGGGGGGATCCTCACTTCATGATATAGCAAAATAGTCAGTTTGCAGGGAATGGCCAACTCGTATAACATCGATACTAATTATGAACAAATTTTAGCAACAGTGCCACTCTCTAGTAAATGGACATTAAAGCACTATATAGATCACGAATCCTAACCTTTTATAGCAGGTAGATCAGATGGAGGTTGAAAAGCTCCCTTAAACTATCTCAAGAGTTCTAAGATTATTTACCTTTTAAAAAGGGCAATCAATAACTACTAACAATTGATGATTACACAAAAATAATCACTTAAAAAAATGATCTATAATTCATGAATACGAAGCCCTGTAGCAGATAGATAAGATGGGGGTTAAAAAGCTACCCTAAACTATGCCGCATATTCAACCAGTAATTAAATTTTTTTAAAACAAAAGGGCCAGGAGTTGAAAAAAGCATCAAATGGAAGCTGGCGGTATTACTCATATCAACTTGTGGTACCTGATTGTCCAGCATAAGTGAGAACTCCTTCAGAACATGAAGACGATTTCCTGATCCATTTTGTATCTGCCGGGTATATTGATTGACCTTCTTCTTCAGTAACTTGTAGTTAATATAGTATCTGGAGGGGATAAACATCAAATGGTTATTTCCAGAACTCGATGTATGCGTTCAAGCAATTCAAGCGCCTTATATGGCAAGAAATAGACAACTCTGTAACATCAAAGTTATTCAAGAAAACTGTTACGAACTTTCCCAAGTTTCAACAATGTGTAGAGAATGCATGAAAAAGATCAATTTACTTATGAGAATTGAAGTTCACAACATCAGAGAGTGAATGGAAACAGAATCTCTCGGACGTAGCATAGCAAACAAACACATACCTCTGCCATTCCTGAATTTGAGTTGCTTTCAGCTTTTTCCCAAAGGCAACCATCCTTCAATACACTACATTCAAAGAAAGAAACACATATTTCAGCAAGATTTCCACTTTCTATACAACCATAGTGTCAAGCCTCAAACCCAAACAAGTCGGCGAAACAAATGCACTTCTTTTTCATAATTTGGCTCGAGCGATTCCCGTGGGGGGAGTTTTCGGTGGCCAAACATTCAGAAATCAAATCCCTAGTTCCTTGAGCACCATCCAAACAACAATGATCAACAAAAATTAACCCTAAAAACATTCGAATATATCAAAATGAAACATCGCATGACAACGAGAAATTGAAAATTTCATGCAATTTTTGATACATGACTATCAAAAAGAGACATTTAGGATAGAGAGAGAAGCTAATTGAAGAACCTGTAAGGCAACGATCTGAATACAAAGATTTCTCAGCTGATCATCGAAATTTGAGGACAGAGAGGCGTCCAACACGATGAAGATCGATTGGAGAGTAGCAGTGATGAGAGAGAGCAGCAGTGATGGGAGCTCCAGCAAAACTGTGATTCGTCTCTCACTATATATAGCCGCTACTCGCGCGCCTACACCACTTACGTTTTTTTTTTTTGGGGGGGGGGGGGGGTGGATACAAAAATAGTATTATACGAACCTTAGGAGTACTGGACAAAAATAATACGAACTCCAATGCATATATTATATTTCTAGGAGTAGATATTCTAATAAATCACATCAGTGACATATATTAAAATTTGTCTATATGACAAATACACATTGAAAAAAGATGTATACTTGATAAGTGGGAGTACACACTTCCAAATGTATAATATACATTACCTACGAGCTCAGCGTGCCAACTAAAATTTTGTTTGCACCTATGATGAAGGTTGAGTGCATAAAAAAGAGAAAAATAAGCGTATATAATTAGACTTAGTGGATGAGTCATTTTATTTGGATCTAAATATAATAAACGTTCATTTTGAGCTGAGTTTCAATCAATGACATTACCACACAACTTAGATTGAAATAGAGAAGGGGTAAAGAGAGGAACGGAATTAAAGGAAAGGAATGTGTTTTATACTCATCTTGTTTGGATTTATTATGAGAGGGAATGGAGAAGAAAGGGGAATATGGGTTAATTAACCTTCATTGCTCTTCCCTTCCATCCTCTCCTATCAATCCAAACAGACAGTACGCTTTGGTTTGAGTTTGGTTGACTGTAGGTTAGCCATGGTTATTTCAGCAAACTTGTCTTACTAGCGATTGGAAGCTTGAAGCAAAAGTTTTGGTTAGGTTTTAATTTTGTTAAATTAGATTAACTTATTTCGAATGCTATGTACATTAAAAGTTTGGTTCAAGCTTCATATTCAAATTAACTTATAACTATATCAACTGGCAATAGAACATAACTTAGGCTTTGTTCTTTTCCTTGGTAAATTTTGATTCCTTCGTCATTCACATTTCACTCCACTCATTTCCATTTTATCTCGTTCTGTTTAGAAAAATTTACTCCATGTTATTCTTTCTCACTTTTCAATCCAAAAAACACTCACACTTTTTCTTAAAAAAAATATCTATTAATTCAAGTAATTCAGTACCAAATCCATATAAAATCTGAAATTTTAAAAAGACATCAATACTTGATCCAAAAATCATAATCAAATATTAAATTTAAAGTACTAGCAAACAAATACCTAAGACTGGCTTTATACTGTGTAAAAGTGCTTCCAAAAGAATCTAAGGGGCGAACAATGGCATATTCTGAGGAGATCCTCATGCACCAGTATACGTGGCCTAGACTGTGTGCCTCCACCCTATGCACGTCCAACGGCAATCTCGTGGCCAGAGAGAGTGATGTGGTGGGATAGTGGACGGTCTGCACGCGCTCAGCGAAAAGCCTATGAGCCAAACAAACGCGAGCGGCTCGTCTCCGTAAGTTAACTCGTGAGCAGTTTTTCATTTTTTAAAATATTTTTTATTAGTTTTTTTATTTAAAAAATAAAGTTGTGTATTATGAAGTGGGTTCATAAGTAGTCTTTTATTTAGTGAGACAAAATTATGGACCTTTCAATGGAGATAATAAGAATTGTGAGATACAAAATAAAAAAAAAGATTGATGTAACAATAGTAGACTCCACCGATGAGCCAAAACATTGGCCTACCAGTGAGTTTGCTATGATGCCTGGATCATGCGCTGTCTCCGTCAGTCTCTCCCCACTTTCTCTCTCCTCAGATCTCATCCCCCCCAACTATGGATTTGAGATTTTGAGTAGAAAACAAACGTAAAATAACAATCTCATATACATCACAGCCCAATCAGAACATCATGCAGTACAATAAAATTGCTTGTCAATGTCACTCAGCTTCTTTATTTTCAGCTTTTTTGAGGCTCAAGTAATCCACCATCTTGTAAGTGGGGTGGGGTTAGGGGCACCCCTATCTTAAAATTCTAAAATAAATATCCATATAGTGGATTATGACGTCATATATATAAATAAGTTGATCTTAATTACATATATATACATCATATTTTTCATAAGATAGATGTAAGTTTTGGTAACAGGTAAAATTTAAATGTGACTAAAGTTTATTTGAATTGAACATATTTACTTCCTTTAAAAAAAAGAATTAAGAACATTTACTTGATTAAAAAAAAAAGAATTGAGATATCTTCTTAGTCATGATTAAATTAAATAATGTGAACTGTCGATTGCAATAATTATACGCCCTGAAATTTGAGGATATTAGAATGGATCTAACTTTGTTTTATTCTTATTATATGGTTAAAAAAAAGGTTGTTTTTGAAAATATATAACATCAAAATTATTTAGGGAATATGATCAGAAGGGTTGAAGGGGTATTTTTTCAGTCACAAATATATTTTATGTATACCGTACTATTTGTCATGGTTATGAACCCTTACTAACAAAATTGTTAGTGAATCTATGCATGATTCAACACAATAAATCCAAAGTGGCTTCAACACAATGATTATAAAAACAATCCTCAAGATTGTAATTTATAGACCCTTCCTCATCCTAGACATCCCATGAGGCGTGGGCAATTCATACTCTATCCCCTTAAGAACTTGGGGGGTTGGGAATCTAATAATATGAACTTTAGATGTGATGGAAATTAACAATCCTCAAGATTGCAATTTATAGACCCTTCCTCATATTGATCCAAACTTTGAGGATATTTATGTTCAATAGTATATGTTCATCTCATATTGTATTTTTCAGTCAATTTCAAATGATATTTCCTTTTAAACAATAAAAATATGTGAAGTTCAATGTGCTTAGATTCATTTTGAAGTTCAAATTATTCACCTGAAAAATACAGTATAAAATGACCGATGTACTACTGAAAATGAATATTCTCAAAGCTCAGAATGTTGGAGGTTATTTCTTAAGGTCTAATTATTGGTTTCCACCATCTCCAAAGTTCAGATCATTATATTCCAAAATCATAAAACAAAAGATTAACACAACCACCCTCCGATTAAGGAGAGGTCAATTGCTAGGAAGCAATGCTCTTTGATCTATATGCATCATGTTAAGCAAAAATTCTTTATGTGAATAATCTAGAAACACAAGATACAATTAAGTTGTATATAACAGATTCAGCTCGAATCTCACTAAATGCATAGTAGGAAATATGAATGATCATAGACTGATATCCCCTTTTAAACATGTATAAAAGCTTAGTTGAAAGGATCGATTTAGAACATAACAGTATATTTATACAGTAGATATGCGAGATCGAACCCTAATTTACGTAGAAGACAAATTTTAACAATATTAAACATTTTGGTCTTATATAATGGAGAACAATAGTAGTCATAACTAGCAACATTTTTCAATTACTAGCTAGAGATACAAAAAGAGGGCATGATAGGAGCTTACAGTCAGTCCCAGAAACTTTTGCAAAAAAGAAGGGCAGAGATTGATCTGCAAAGATTGGAGAGATTTTTCCTCCAGTTGAGATGAGAGAGAGTACCCTTTGGGATGTTTGAAGAGCCTCTAGTTTGTTGGGTGTGGATGTGGCTACTTAACTTGAGGTCATATATATACATGCAAAGTTCACTTATTACTCATAAAACCCTCTTAAATCTTAATTAGTAATTTTAATTAGTAATTTTAGACCTAGGCTCCCTTAAACAATAATTTTTCAAAATTTTTTAAATCAACCCGTATTTTCATGATCTTCATTTCCAAAAAAAAAAAACTTTTGTGATCTAAATTATGTCACGTCACCAAATCTATAGACATGGGTTTACAATATAAGTGTTGTCTCCCACCATGCAACCAAGATTGAGATTTTCTTTTTTTTTCTTTAGATAACTTGGTTTTGGAAGCTTGTTTCTTTTACTAATCCACATACAAACTATCACTTTGGAGGGGAGAAATTATAACTACTAATTCTTGTAATTAATGGGAAAAAAATTCATTAATAAAAAGTTATATGACATCTTAATTGATAATATCCTTATAAAAATGAATCTAAAATATCAAAATGGATCTTATTTCGACCAAGTTAATGGTAAATATATATACTTCTGACTAGCTTTGCACTTGCATCATCATTCTGGCTACAAACTATGCCCTTCAACTTTAACAGTCTTTCCTAAACATCCATGAATAACAGTATAACTTGTTATACTAGATCTAACCTAAAAGAAACATCATCATAATCGAGTTATATGAACCTCCATTGTTGAATCATTCTCCAATCAAAATTAATGATCTAAAAGATAAAGATATAGATCAATTCACCTCATACAAATACCAGAATAAAACTGTTTAATTGAATCAGCGTTCCTTTGAAAATTGTAGGATAGGCAAGAAAAATAATTTGCATAAAGAAACGAGAGACCAACTTCTTCTATGAAGGGGAAAAACTCGCATAATAGACGAGATACCAAATCCTATGGAGTGTGAAATAACTTGTTCACAACAGGCAAGTGACCAAACCTTATGAAGAGAACCCTAACTCTCACAAGAATGAGAGAAAAATTATTCGAAAGAAAAATAATACCCTAAATGATTGCAGAAAACAAAAAAATAAAAGAGACTTAATACTAGTTACAAGGCCAGTATTAGTCCCAATAATCTAGGAAAGAGGTGGAAGAAGGGATATAAAAACAAGGCTTGTAGATTGGGGAGGGGGGTGACTGCTTAAGAGTATTATCAGCCTGAGTTCTAAAAAAATTAGAACTCAGACTTGCCACATTAACAAAAGTTTTATTTTTCTAGAATTTATATTCCATTATTTTTTCAACCAATGAAACTGATTCTTAGATAATTAAATTAAATATTTATCATGGAGCTCACCTCATACACACTATCTTTTTTTAATTTAGTTAAATAATATTTTTAAGGAAAAAAAAATACAAAAAACATAAAAAATACATGAAAAGAGAAAAAAAAATGGAATGAGGGAATGAATGCAGCCCATTCCACCTCACATGTCTATTTGGCTGCAAGCATTGAGTTCTATTTTTTTGAGAATGCTAGGCCTCGCCGGTGGAACTCATTCTAGTGATTGGGGATTGCCGAACTA
>JACYFF010031954.1:4279744-4297807 GCA_017589665.1 Selenicereus undatus | reverse complement strand
ATATATGTGTGTGTGTGTGTATACTGATCATTGTTGAAATTAGAATTCAAAGCTTAGAACATAAAATGAAACACCAAGTGAGGAAACCTTCACGTGTAATTTGCTTCCAATTCCACTCCCTTTCTATTTTAAATCGTTCATTTTCTAATGTAAACTTCCCAGTCATTCCATAGTATATAGCTCAAGTAAACAGAGAGGGTTTTCACACACCGCCCGCCCCCCTCCCCCCAAAAGAAAAAAAGAAAAGAAAATGAACTGATCTGTTGCGTGTTTTCTTTGCGTGTTTTTGTGAATTTGAAAATGATAGATTAGTTGTACGTTCTTGAAAGGGCATTCAATGGATTTCGACATTTTGAATGTAATCTTTTACATTGGAAGAAGATCTTGCTCAAGAATATTACACCAGATTACCAGATTAACTTCTATAAAAATTTGCGAAACTCTTCCCCAAGCTGTGTGAAAAAATAGCAATCATGAAAAGACAGGTAATTAGTGTATTTAAAGATAGTATGTTAATATTCAGATCCTATTTTGACATTCAAGATTCTATACGTCTATGTCGAATATGGTTGTACATGGAAAAAAAAAAAAAAGAAAGAAAATACATGACTTATAATATTGATCAAATTGACTGAAAGAATTCTTTATGTAACTAACTGAAATAAACAATATTTACTCCTTTTGGTAACATGTATGAGTTGTCCACCTAATTGGGTACAAGCACTTTAGACAACTGAAAGCCAAGTATCCTCCACCTTTGTTCTTGCAGTTGGTATCTGAAAAAAACAAAAGTAAAAAAGCTATGATATGAGATTGATTAACTAATTAATTAAATAATTAATTAATTAATGTCAAAAAGCTGCCAAGTGTGGAGAAGAGGAAACAGCTTCTGCTTTGAACTGAATTTACTCATACCATGATTTTTAATTAATTTTTGACAGATTGATAGGCTAATAGATGATTCAAACTTGTAAGCTATATTCGGAAATAGAGGTTGAAGTAGAGGTTAGTAGTTTGTAATGATTAAAATATTATGGATCACTACTTAAAAGTGTTCGGTAAAGTGGTGGATAAGATAGTAGTTAAAGGTTTACGTAGGGGTGAACAAAAAAAATCGAAACCGAAAACTGAACTGAGAAATCGGAAAAATCGAACCGAAAAATCGGTTAACCGGATCGAATTTTATGAAATTTTCGGTTTGATTAACCGAACTGATTTTTTTCCACGGTTCATGGTTCGGTTTCGATTCAAGGGCCGATCCGAACCGATTTTTTTTTTAAATGGTAGCAAATAAATAGTAAATAGTAATTAAATTTCTAAACCATCAAAAAAAATGTAAATTTAGGTGTATGGGGTTCGTTTTACGGTTCGACTTTTTGTTGAACTGGTTTTTTCGGTTAACCGATTTCCAATTAGCCGGTAATTCCGGTTCGGTTCACGGTTCACATTTTTTCCGAACCGAAAAAACGGTTAACCGGTTTTAGGTTAATCGAAAATCCGGTTAACCGACTTTGAGCACCCCTAGATCTATATAGTGTTTTTCAAAAGTTGATGAAAGCAACTTTTTAGAACCTTTGCCTAATGATTGCAATGCAAATGACAAATTTCTTCTTTTTATTTACTAAAAACCCTATTTATTGTGCCTTTTTCGTCATTTTACATAAATATGCTACTTCAACTGTTATATTTACCAAACGCATTTATTTTAAATGACTAGTTGAACAGTTAACCACTAACCACTAGTAGGTCACAAGTAATTGCTAGTAAATTTGCTAACAACTCGTAAAATAGTCAACCATTATTACAACAACAACAACACCTCCCAGTGTGGGTCCCGCTTTTGCGCGGTCTGGGAAGATCCAGTTGTAGGCAACTTTACCTCAATCGTTATTTTTATCCATAGAAAAGTTGATTCCAAAAGACCCACAAAGACAGTTTTGTGAAAAAGTTTTAAAGGAAAAGCGATTTCTAACTATTTACCGAGGAAAAGAGCCAAAGAATGAAACATAGGAGCAATCAATCAAGGGTGGGAAACATACCTTGACAATCCAGGATACGCAGATGCCTTTACCTCTCAGAAAAGCTCCACCTGTATAAACACACGTCAAACCCCTACCGGCACTAAGCTACTACCGCTACTGACCCCGATGGAGCCGAAACTCTGCAATCTAAGACCTTAATTCTATCCCGCCACAGCCTCCTATCCTGGGCCAGGTCCTCCGTCAAACCCACAACTCTCAGGTCCTCTCTAAGCACTTCGTCCAAACTCTTCTTCGATCTACCCCTTCCTCTCTTACCAACAGGGAGGTCGATCTGCTCAACCCTCCTCACTGGGGCGGCCACACTCCCCCTTTTCACGTGGCTGAACCACCGGAGTCTCGATTCCCTCATCTTCTGTTCTATGGGGGCCACTTTAACTAGATCCCTGATAACTCCACTTCTAATCTTGTCTCTCCTCGTGAAGCCACGCATCCACCTGACCATCCTCATCTCAGCTACCCTCAACCTTTGGGCCTGCGATTTTTTTAGAGACCAACACTCCACTCCATAGAGAACAGTTGGTCTAACTACCGTACGATAGACTTTACCTTTCAACCCTAGAGGCACCATCTTATCACACAGCACCCCTGAGACAGACTTCCATTTCTGCCAGCCCACTTTAATCCGCTGGCTAATATCCTCGTCAATATCCCCATCTTGCTGGAGGATCGAGCCAAGATATTTAAACTTAGCTACCTTTGGTATCAACCTCTCATCCAGTGTAATTTCTCCCCCCTCTTCTATCCTTCCACTGAAACCGTAATGGAGGTACTCCATTTTCGATCTACTTAACCTAAAACCTCGAGATTCCAGCGTATGTCGCCATCTCTCTAATTTGTCATTCACCCCCTGTCTAGTCTCGTCGACAAGAACAATGTCATCCGCAAACAGCATACACCATGGAACCTCATCTTGAATCTCTCTGGTGAGCTCATCCATAACTAAGGTAAAGAGAAATGGGCTTAAGGCGGATCCTTGGTGCAGGCCCCTGCGAACTGCGAAGTCTTTAGAGACCCCTCCCGGCGTCCTCACCCTCGTCCGCCCTTCCTCGTACATGTCCTTAATCACTCGAATATACGAGGGCGACACCCATTTCTTGTTCAAACTGCTCCACAACGCCTCCCTTAGGACTCTATCATACACTTTTTCCAGGTCAATGAACACCATATGAAGATCCACCTTTCTATCTATATCTGTACAAGCCCATGAGCCTTCTGAGGAGGTAGATCGCCTCTATGGTCGACCGGCCTGGCATTATTAAATCAACTAATTTTACCGAACACACCCTTAATCTTGAAGGATCAAATAATATTACTTTAATTGACCCAAACCAATTAACAATAGTATTATTTCAGATATATACTTAAAATATACGATATGTCATTTAAGAATATTTAATCAATACATTCGCAGGCAAAAGAATATTTAATAAATACGTAAGTGCTACTTCGCAATCTCAAAGCCAATTTTGAACATTGACTAATAGTGAAATCAACCGTTGAGTTCATGTTAAAGATCTTGTTTGACAACTAGGAGTTTTTTTTTTGGATAAAAGAGAGGACTTTATTCAATATTGGAATTAAGGAAAAGGTACATGTCCTCGAATGCCCGGTCAGCTATGCTGTTAAGCCTGTTAGGGACCTCCGATTCCCAACTTCTAACGCAATAACTATATGGTTGCAGATGGACAAGTTCATGTGCAACACGATTTCCCCCTCGTCTAACAAACGACCAAGAACAAAAACGAAAAGAACACGCAATAGAAAGGATATCCTGGATAATAAACCCCACAAAAGAATCTTGGATTTTATTCCTCCCCAAAGCCTGGATCAGTGGTAGACAGTCTCCTTCCACCACGACATTGTCGATGCCCGCTGTCTTCACTCGGCGCAGCCCAAGAAGACATGCTAGCGCTTCCTCCAGCACTAGCTCAGTGAAACCGTGACCCTGCTCCGTTCCAGCCAGCACCACATTTTCGAACGAATCGCGAAGAACGAACCCTCTGCCCCAGCCTGCTCCTCCAATCATCCCCCCATCAAAGTTCAGCTTGTAAAGACCTGGTGAATGAGCGCTCCAAATCACAGGGTGGGGGGTAGTGGTTGGCTCCACCTTCGTTTGTACCTCTCGGTAGCTATTGACGAACTCAGTGGCTCTCTTTGCTAGGGTTTGTAGGTTACGATTCGGGGTCCGAAAGACAAAGTGGTTCCGTGCATTCCAAATCTCCCAAAGGATAGCCACGATGTCCCCCAACCTGTCTGAGTCAACCCTTTTAGCTGTTGACGCTATGCAGTCCTCCATGTCACGGAATCTCGACTCCCACAATCGATTGCTCATTTGGCTCTCTTCCCATACTTGGATTGCCAGGGGGCATTCCAGTAACGCATGCATATCACTTTCCTCATGGTGTCCACAGATATGACAGTTCATGCTCCAGGACAGCACGCGTCAGGCGAGCTTGGAATTTGTTGGCAGGTTCCCCTTACAAAGTCTCCACGCAAACAGTTTAATCCAGGGAGGCAAGCAAAGATCCCATAGCATTTTCCATACTGATTGTCGAGGACCCGACGTCCCCTCAACACCCAGTCGCTTTTCCTTCATAATAATATGATATGCCGAGTGAACCGTAAAGTACCCATCTGGACAATAGTGCCATATTAGCTTATCATTAGGCCAAGAAGCACACAATGGAATAGCCAAAATCATCTCGGCATCAAGGGGCAGAAAGTATGCTTTGACAAGATTCACATGCCAGCATGCGTTGTCGAAGTCAATAAGGTCACTCACACTCATATCAGATAGATGGGCTGGTGTGGGCGTGATGACCCTGAAAGAGGTTGGCCTAGGTATCCAGCGATCTGTCCAAACCTCAATGGAACGCCCATTCCCCACCAGCCATCTAGTACCTCTAATGATAATGTCACGGACCCCCAATATGCTACGCCACGTAAAGCTCGGTTTAGACCCAAGGGTAGCTGAGAAAATGTCCCCAGACGTAAAATACTTAGCCCGCATAAGTCGTGCCACCAGAGACTCCGGGCTTTTTACCAACCTCCAAAACTGTTTAGCGAGAAGCGCCTTATTGAAAGCAGTCATGTCCCTGAACCCGAGTCCCCCGTCCTCCTTTTTCATGCACAGTTTGGGGGCACTGATCCAGTGTATCTTCCCACCCTCTCGCTTGTGGCCCCACCAAAATCGATTTATCGTTGACTGAATGGAATCACACAGTTCCTTCGGGAACCTGAAGATACTCATAGCATAGGTCGGGATAGCTTGAGCTACAGCTTTGATCAGCACTTCCCGTCCTGCCCATGAAACTAGTCGTCCCATCCAGCTCGACATTCTTTTTTTGATCTTGTCCACAATGAAAAGGAAAGACTTCTTCTTCGACCGACCCACTATCGTTGGCAACCCGAGGTGTTTATCGTGGGAGAGCACCTCTCTAATGTCAAGAACTGAGGTGATTACCTCCCGTCTAGCCTGGGGGACACCTTTACTGAAAGATACGACAGTCTTATCAAAGTTCACTACCTACCCCGAGGCATCCTCGTAGGCTTGAAGGAGACGCTTAACCGTGCTAGCTTGATGCAAATCAGCTCCAGTAAATACAATAGTATCGTCTGCAAACATCAAGTGGGAAATATTTGGGGCATTACAGCAAATACGGTACCCTACTAGAGACGTTTGCGCCACCACCCGTGTAAATAATCCATGAAGACCCTCCGAACATAAAAGAAACAAGAAGGGGAATATGGGATCCCTTTGTCGTATCCCTCTGCTGGGAATAATATGTCTGCATGGTACCCCATTCACTAAGAAGGAGAAAGAAGCAGGTCGCACACATCTCATCACGAGGTCTACCCATTCCCTTCTAAATCCCATCCTGAGCATGACTGCGTGGAGGAAAGGCCATTCCACTCGATCATAAGCCTTTGCCATATCCAGTTTAATTGCCATATCCCCATTCACTCGGTCATCGCCTTTAATCGAATTAAAGATCTCGAAGGCTATCAAAATACTATCCGTGATCAGAAACCCATGCGTGAAGGCACTCTGAGTTTCCGAAATGCTGTGCGGAAGCCACCGTTTTAACCGGTTTGATAAAACTTTAGTAACCAGCTTGTACACCACATTACATAGACTGATTGGGCGGTACTCGACAATGGAATCTGGGTGAGGTCTCTTTGGGATCAACGCCACAAATGTGTGGTTGAGCATCGAGGGGATCGAATGGCCATTCAAGATAGCAAGAACAGCCTGGGACACATCATCCCCAATTATATCCCAGAATTTTTGATAGAAGTATGGATTCATACCATCCAGCCCGTGTGCCTTGTGCGGGTGCATTTGATTTAGCGCAGCCTCAATCTCCATTTTGTTGTAGGGTCTACTGAGATCATCGTTCATCTCGTCAGTGACCCGTGGGTCCACACAAGCTACTACCTCCTCCAACACTAGTTCCGATTTTGCCGTAAACAGTTTCGAGAAGTAGTCGGTGATAATATCTTCCACTTCCTCAGGTTTGGTTTGCTTACTGCCCTGTGCATCTACCAAGTGACTGATGTGATTCCTGGCCCTGCGCATATTTGCTCTCGAATGGAACCATCGAGTATTCGAGTCGCCATACATTAAGTAGTTTGACCTCGCACGCTGCCACCACATGATCTCTTCCTTTTTCCGACATTCTTTAATGCGCTGAAGCACTTGCTCACGGCCCTTGGCATTCGATAGGGTCCTTAGTTGTTGTTCAAGTTGAGAAATTTCTCTGCCGACGTGCCCAAACATCTCCTGATTCCAACGTTGAAGTCGTTGTGTGCATGCATCAGTCCTTGCCATCAGGTTGTCCACTACATTCGGTTTGGTCGTGATGTTCCATACAGAGGAAATCTCCTCCCGGCACGAAGGATCAATACACCACATGTTTTCAAATCGAAAGCGACGCTTCCTGGTGCAGCCTTTAGAAGCCCTCGGTGTGCTGCTCAATAGAATAGGTAGATGATCCAAGAGGTCGAAATTGACATGCGTTACGGTAGTCTCTGGGAAGATAAGGGACCACTCCGTGTCCGCGTAGAATCGGTTAAGGCGGTCTTCGACTGTAACTCCATTACCCCTGTAGTTGCTCCAAGTGAACTCGTAGCCATGAAAACCGAGGTCATATAATCCATGACCAATGAAAGCATCCCGGAACGCATCAAGGTCCGAAAGTGACTTTGGAGGCCCTCCTTTCTTCTCCGAATTGTAAAAAATCTCATTTAGGTCACCCCCAACTAACCATGGCAGGTGAGAATGAGTACTAAGGTCGGCTATCAATTGTCCCGTCCGCAACTTATGTTGTGCCTCCGGCCACCCATAAATACCGGTAAATCGCCATGTAGGTTCGTCGTCCGCCCATCGAATCGTGGTATCAATGTGATTCGAAGAATATGACTGGAGTTTCAGGTGAACGCCACAACTCCATAACAGGGCAAGACCCCCAGCTCGACCCCTAGCGTCCACGAACAC
The DNA here is from genome assembly GCA_017589665.1 of Selenicereus undatus. NCBI lineage: Eukaryota > Viridiplantae > Streptophyta > Magnoliopsida > Caryophyllales > Cactaceae > Selenicereus > Selenicereus undatus. The sequence goes on along the minus strand of JACYFF010031954.1, from coordinate 4,290,268 downwards.
ACCTTCAAAGTCCCCCAACATAGGTAACATTACTTCCATCTCCTGTTTGCTACGTTTGGTCTCCGACAAGAAGACCACCTTGGGCGACATTCTCCGAAGAAGACCCCGGAGGTCAGACACTACCTGAGGGTCGCCCAACCCTCGGCAGTTCAAGCAAAGGATACTCATGTTGCTCCGCAACCTCCGCCGGTCCTGTGGTGGTGTTCGACATATCCTCAATCACACGAACCTTTCCCCTGACATTCTTCGCCAGATCAACGTCAACCTCTTTCCTCTTGAAGAGCTCGTTCCCCCCTATGATAGGGACTTCCCCATCAATCTGCATTTGTGAGGGGGGCTCGCTGAGAGTATTCAACGCTGACATAGGTGTCATTGCCTGGATGGGTCCAGGATGATCAAATCGAAGCTTGACTCTTGCTCGACTGGGCCCGTGGGAGTTCTTGAATGCCAGGTACAATTTCCGTTCCTCCTTTAATTCGGCTTCCGTTGAGCGCCGCCTATGCTTCAGGGGGGAGGGTCGAAGCCACTCCCCATATTGGAGTAGTGTTTCATCGCCGCCGGGATTGTAGCTGTCGCACCCAAGGTAAACATGATCCAGTCGCCCGCAGCCATAACAGAAGTCTTGCAATTTAACATACCCAATACGTATCCACAGTGGCTTCTGATCGACAAGGATGCGTGCCCCTCGGATCAGAGGTTTCGTAACATCAATGTCCACACGAAAACATAGGGATTTATTGACACCATACATAGTTGATTCATCACACCCCACAAATTTCCCAATCTTCGAGCCAAGCAGTTGAGCATAAGCCGACGTTTGCTTCTTCGCTGGAATATCATAGGCCTTCACCCAAAACCTTGCCGAGCAAAATTGAACCTCTGAAGTTTGTTCAAGCCCAGTCACCTCAGCCAAAAGAAGTAACTTACCATCAAAACACCAGGGTCCTTCATTGAGGACGAATTCTTTGTCAGCGGGGGAGAAGAATTGAAAGGCGAAGAAGTTCGAGTCGAGATCTCGAATGATAACCCCTTTCTCTGGTTTCCACACATTCTTCAGGATGGATTTCATAGCGCTAAGGTTAAAGGATTTTGACGTCAACAGTTTCCCATATAGACATAATGCAATTTGTTCCGAACGCTCTGCCGCATCCACATCCCCTACGTCAATAATTTTCTCCTCCTCCTCTATTAATTTGAGTTGCAACATCTCTTGTTCTAGACTAGACGCCATGGGTAAAGTTGGGGTCTTGCTCACTATGCAACCCCAAAAACACGAGCTAAGTAGCCACGAAGTCTCGATGTCTCCACCCAGGAGTAATATAGGGTGATCCACACTCTGCACTGAACCCTACGCCGAGGGTAGCCAACAAGCATTCAACCAGCCCCACGGAGGTCCAAGGGTAAGAACTCTCACAACTAGGGTTTTTCTCCCTGACAACTAGGAGTTAAATATTAACTACTATTAGATAATTATATATATTAGTTGTTAATTAGTACAGTAATTGTGTTTTATCAGCGGTTTATATTAGTAGTTTTTAAAAGTTGAAAATCAGACTCCCTTTGTAATGTCACAAATAATCAACTATTTGTATTAGTAGTAGTTTCTATAAAGTTGATGACCAAACGCCCTCTAAATTTTTAATAGACGCAAAGTCAATATAAATATAACTTAAATCAAAATATTGAGTCTACTTAAAAAATTTTAAAAATTTAAATTAATATTTTTCCTATACCAATATTTATGTCTTTTTTTATACGATCAAAACATACCCAAAAGAATTAAACTAAATTACACTCACTATATTTAAGTCTTTTTTACCAAAGAAAACTATAACCTTTTATCATTCTATATACATACATACATACATATATATATATGTGTGTGTGTGTGTGTGTGTGGCCACACTGTCACAGCTCCTTTCTCTTCAAATGTCTGTTTTTCACCATCGCTTGGTCCTATATTGGCTGATGATATAGTTGGGTGCACTCTTGTGCGAAAATGCGCCTAACAGTTCCATTCTTCCTTTACCATTGTAAAAATAAAAAAATATTAGTCTTGAAGCCTCCATTTCATTGGAGTTGAGCTACTGTTGGCCCAATAAGATATGAAACTCTTATATGATTGTGTCACAGATTTTCTCTATTCACAAAACTCGAATCCAATACCTCATAAGAGCACGTCATGAAAAAATTAAAATACGCCAGGGGGAAAAAATATATTACAAGGGCACTTCATCAAAAAATCAAAATACGCAATGGGGAAACAAATCAAAATACGCAAGTTCAGGCATTCTTCATGTGACGAGTCATAAGGCTGAACCTCTCATACATTAAAAAATATATATTATATTTGCATCAATTTTAATTGATATATATAAAGCATATCTATTTGTTTGAAATAAATTAGAAAGTTTATTCTAAATTTTTGGTTCTTTAAGGTGAGTTTTTCCTTTTTATTGTCACGCCATATTTGTTTTGGATCATTAATTAGTTTTTTTTAATCAGAGTTGTACAAAAATCAAGCAATAAATAGAAGGGTCCCATAACTAACTCGATGGATAGGTCAGACCAGCACACATTTGTTTAAAGTTTCGTAACTCTAGCTAATGACGTTGCCCAACCTTTTGCCTTAGAGTTAGCCAACATTGTTGCACGAATTTGGGTACATAAATGTAGGTTGTTTAGTTTAGTACTTTAGCTCATTAGCTAGTCTTGATTTATCTCGAGCTAGTTTTGGTGATTTATAATGTAAAACCCTCTACAAAACTATATGATAACATCAAGAGGGACATTTTAATTTAGTCCGTAAATCAACTTAAGATATATATTACATTATTTCCAATTATTGATAATCTATACTATATATAGACGCAATGTATTTCTAATGTAGCCTTTTCCTGCACTGTCAAAAATTATAACTTCTTGACCATCGGATTAATCCTCACTTCAATCTCATCCGTCCATATTCAGTAATTAATTCAGAACCAAATAAAACTTAACAAAAAAAATATAATCGTTTATTACAGATACATAAAAAGGAAATACGAATAACATTGTTTTATTACAGATACATAAAAAGGAAATAAGAGTAACATTCACAATCAATCTCCTTCCAACAGGAATTCATTACCCTGCAATCAAACTTATTTCAACGTGAAAAAAATTCACAAAACCCTTCTGTTCTGAAGCCCTTCGATCTTATTTATAAGGCTTCCAATTCTCCGGTCAGTCTCTTATTTCTTTTTTTGTAATTGATTTTTTGGTATTAATGTCCAGAAACATATTAATAGCTAATTTTTCTTGCCTAAAAGGCTTCCAATCCTCACGTTTAATGCCCAGAAACATGTTATTTCGTTTTTGTAATTGATTTTTTCGTATTAATGCCCAGAAACATGTTAATGTCAATAAACATGTTTGTGTGTGTATGTGTTTGTGTGTTAAATTCATGCCCAACATGTTCCCAAATCTAGATTCTATATGTAGTATCTGGACCCGTGCTTTCCTATAAATTTTTCATGCCCAACATGCTTAATGGCCACAGGTTGAACTTTCCTATAAATTTGGTATTACACTACATATAGATGTTGTTAAATTCATGTCGAACATGTTCCCAAATCCAGATTCAAACCAAAATTCCTAACCCTCAACACCCTTCTACCCGAATCTCCACATCGGCTCTGAAAACGGAAACAAAGGAAACTAGGAAACGGAAACAAAGAAAACTAGGATCATACCCATCAGAAGACACCAGGTCGCCGATTTACGCATCCATAAAAAGAAAACCGGAGAAACGCACCGGGGAGGTGGCGCGTGAACGTCACGCGCCGCCGAAGAAGGTTGTTTCAGGATCTTCTTTCTTCGAAAACCCCACATCATCGCCGATCTATGCGGCCATAGAAAGAACACCGGAGAAACGCCGTCATTGCAAGCGCGTGTGCCCACGCTCCACCACCACAGCGGCTTGTTGTGGGCGTGGTTCCTTTCTCATGCTCGGTTTCGGCAGATCTACACAACGGCAATGGTAGTTCTCATCCGAATTTCGTAGATCAAGGCTCGTGGGTTTTTTGGGGGGGGTTGGCGGTGTTTTGCCATCACTTGGGTGGTTTTCAAGTCAAGAAATCGGCAGTGTTTCTGGGCATGGCATACATGGCCAGACCAAAGTAATAGAGAGCCTTCGAGAGGCAGGTAGAGAGGAGAGGGCAGGCAAAGAGGAGAGAGAGGGACAATTAGGAGAGAGAGAGTGAAGACAATTAGGAGAGGAGAGAGAGAATGCACGACAAAAATTTAGAATAATGAGGCAAACAAAGAATGAGGCAGGCAAAATTGCATATCCAAATATATACTATGGGGACTTCGTTCCCCTACCCTCAAGGCCTCAACATTTCAAAGCCAAATGAAAAGAAAAAACAAAGAAAAAAAATCTGAGCTTTGGATTACAAGCCTAATGATGAAATTATAAACACCAGAAAGGGAAAAAAAAATACAGATTTCAACAATTATTAAAGGACAATGAGGCAGGCAAAGAGGCCTCACTTCAACCTGTGGTTCACACATCAATATGTATGGGTGAACTTTGATAATTGGAAATGAAAAGCAATTGACCAATGTTATGAAAGTTCCAAAATGACTATTCTTTAGGCTTTTGTTGAATATTAGTGATGATTGCAAACACATGAAAAATTGAAAATGAAAGCTTTTAATAATTGACCAATAACAATGATAGAAGTGCTAAGGAGTATTTCAATTTACTATTCTTTAGGCTTTTTGTTTAATATTGCTAAGAAAGCTTTAAAAATTATAATATTCAATTTAAAATTAGATTAGTTGTTTTTTGATTAAAAAAACTCCCAATTTTTAGAGTTAAGCCTATTTTTTGAGAAAAATTTACAACAGTTGTACGATGAAATTTACATGGATATTGCATGATATAGTTTTCTTTTATATCCAATTAAGTCTTCTATATCTATTCCCCCCCCTAATATATTGATCCTGAGATAATATTAATAACTAATGTTTTCTGCCTTTTTGAATAATATTAATTCCTAGGTGATTATCGAATCTCTTTGGCCATTAACCTTTGGAATTTTCAATATATATACATATAGATTACCATGTATCAAATTTTGTCTATTTAATTGTATGTTCTACTCTTTTTTGTATCGATTTATAAATGTTGTGATTTCGCTATCAAATATAACTATATTACATTATGTCTTTCATGTTTAATATTTAAATTTTGAATTTTCATTTGCTAAATGTAATTTATTTCCTAAATCAAACGCTTTCCCCCTCAATGTGAAAAAGGAAATCAAATAAAAAAATGCAACAAAAATAAACAAAGGTTAAATCAACTAAAAATAGAAATAAAATCACATCGATTTATTTCATTTAGTACCTCACTAAACATAGAAAAAAAATTACAAAGATCAAATTGTAAAAGAAATAAAAGAAAATACGAAAAGCGATATGAAATTAAGATCAAATTATATAAAAAAACGATAAATGCAAAAATTAAAAAATTTAAAATTTAAAATTAAAAAATAAAATTAAAAAAAACTTTAAAAATTTAAAATTTAAAATTTAAAAATTAAAAATATTAAAAAAATTAAAAATTAAAAATTAAAAAATACTAAATACTAAATAAGAAAATAAAAAAATAAAAAAATAAAAAACTTAAAAATAAGAATTAAAAAATAAAAAATAAAAAATAAATATAAATATAAATATAAATAAATAAGTAAATAAATAAAATAAAATAAATGAAATATGAAATTATCGTACTTTGGAATTGTTTTATTTTAATAAAAAAATAAAAAAAAAATTAAATTATTAAATTATTAAAATCTATACTATATATAAAAGCAGTGTTGTGATGATGTGAAATTTTCTTACATTCTCATTAATTAGAGATTTCGAACCCTGAGGTTCATTCTCTCTCCTCATCACAACCGTCTGATTGTTGAAAATAATTAATATATAATTTTCAAATCTCTCACATAGTAGTAAGTGAAAAAATCATTAATAAGGAAATGATCGTAAGAAAGTATAATCTTATGAAATATAATTCCATAATTGTTGAAATGAGGATTATGGAGTATTTTTTTCTAAAAAGAATTATTATGCAGTAATTAGTGATTATGAAAATTATAAAAAAAAAATTCTTCTTAAACCTTTTGAATTCCATCTATCTCCTTATCACCACTAGATTGTATAAAAATATTAATCTGGGAAAGTATAATATCAGAAAGTATAATTCCGTAATGGTAGAGAAAAATCATTAACAACTAAGAAAATGATCATAGGAAAGCATAATCCCGAGAAGTATAATTCTGTAATTGTTGAAATAAAAATTATGGAGTGGCTATACCTTTAGTATTATTTTAAATAATAAAATCAAATCCCAATAAAGAATAATCCCATAATTATGGAAATATGAATTATGAAGTAGTTAGTGACAAATAACTATGGAAATTATAGATAAAAAGATATCATTCTTGAACCTTCAATATTAGTGTAAATAGTCAAGTAATTCTTACTCATAATTGAAATTATACATTATAATACGTCTCATAGTTCAAATCAATTATGCGTCTTGCTCATTACTCATGTGTGTCAAAGTGATCCTTTTTATATCACTTCCAGATATATAATAATTATCATTTCATTCCTCATATATTTATTTGTATTAATTTGTTAATTCATTAGTAAGTGACCTCCGCTTTTATAAGTAGTAGTGTCAAAATGCTTGATCATATTTAATTGAAAATTTTGTACTTTTTTGTTGTAATTCCCTCCTATATGTGGCTTAATTTTCTTTTCTTGATATTTAATCTTTCAGTAATTGACGCCATCATTGATTTCTTGCTACAATTCGTAATCTCACTTTTTTAGGTGTAGTTTTTGTCAGGCTTGATTAATAGTGGTGGTGTTTGATTTGATTCGTTCATATTCTTAATTATTCCGTCCGATTTATGACTTAGGTTAAATTTTTTTACTTATATTATATTTTGATTTGATTCTTTCATGTGTTTATGTATGTTGTTCATTTATGAATTTTTGTTTTTTTATAAGAAAAACTCTAATAACGTGATCCTCTTCCTTGGCGTTTCAAATTTTTAATGGAAACAACAATGCAAACTATTTCACATGTATCTAAATTTTTTGGTGACCTATTTATTTACATCAATTAAAAAAATTTCAAATATCTATACTACAAATTATAATATGATTTTCATAATTTACAAAAATTATTATTAAGATATATAAAAGAAACCACAAAATTTAACTTCCTTTTTTACACACGTATATAAGAGTATGGTCCTCTATATTTTCAAAAGTTTTGCTATTTTGAAAATTGAGTGAGGTGGTCAGGTTGGGGTTTAGAATAATACGGAGGGGGTGTTGGGAGATTTCATGGGGTTAGAAACCCTAGCAGTAGGATCAAATTGCATTAATGGGCATATGGGATGAGTTTAATATTAAAAAGTTGATCCTAATTTATAAAGTCTTTAGAACAATTTTGATTAACTTATTCACGTTCAAAATATGCCTCAAACATTAACAAATGTGATTTTTCAGTTTTCTCTTTAAAATCATCGCATACGTTCAATATTACATGCATGTTTGAATCAATGTAATTTTTTGTTTCCATTGTTCAGTTAGAAACTATAATGCATTCTTGAATATTTCTATTGTTTAGTTAAAAATTATGATGCATACTTGAATACTATTTCTATATGTGTATTTTTTTTTATCATGGCATACATTTAATACTGTAATGGATGTTTGAATCAATGTGACAGTTTTTGTTATTTAGTAAAATACTATAATGCATTCTTGAATGCTATTTGTAGGCTTTTTTTCATAAATCATGATAAATGTTTAAAATCATTAATCATGTCATATAGTTATAACTTAAGACACAAATCAGAAGGTAAGGTTGTAGAAAATTTTAATTTCTTGGATTTTTTTGGTTAAAAATCACGTGTTAATTGAGATTTTGATGGGTCCTTCTGATTTTAAGAAATAAAATAACCCCATTTTAGGTTAGCTAATCGAATAAATAAATTTGGAAATACGATTTTTGGGTTTTTAAATTATGAGTTAACTAAACAGACAGTTAGAACTCTGTGGGTAATATGTTGCAACTAATTATGATCCATGATTTAACTATAATATCTTAACATGCGTCTTTATGCTAACTCATTATCTTTTGGACAACTTATACAAATTGGTAGGTAGTTTCAAACCAATAGACCAGCTACTGTATATGATAATTTTTATTGCTTTTCTAAATCCATCCACTATTTTCATAGTCTCCCTTTTCCCAAAAAAAAAAAATTGCTTAATTCAAATCACCTAAAATCACTAAATCTATGGTCCTAAATCTACAACAACTCATTTGTGTTGCAACTCATGATTTAAGTGGAACACTAACCTTAGGGAGATATGTTGTCTAAATAAGAATTCGATGACATATTTTCCAACAAAAGGCCACCTAACTTCATGATTTCAAAAGGAGGAGTCTGAGCACATCATGAATGACTAATTTTGACGTATTGTAGTTACATATTGAGATAACTTGAATGAAATTGTAACCAGAATAGATCTATTTTCAAATATAAAAATCCCCTAAAAGAAAAGGATAAAAAAGTATATAATACTACAAAATTCTAACTATAATAACTAGGCTTATTAAATTTTTATATTGAAAATTTAGTCCTACTTATAAGAACATCACTTACTAAGTAACTTATTTGTGTTTTCTTTTCTAGATAATAATAGCAACTATGTGTCTTTTGTAAAATACTTATTATCTATTTTATAAATCACCGTGCAAAACACGGGTCTATACTAATTACATTAATATATATGTTGAAACTACCAATTTTGGCCTCCATCTTGGTGTCCAATTTAAAATTTGAAGTTTTAAGAAATTTAAATAATTAAAGACAGTCTTAATTATTTCCTTTTTAACACTTATTTAATGGTGAAAGGCATTTAAACCACCAAATAAAATATAAAACTAGCTATATTTAAGGGCCTTTTTTTTTAATCTCTTTTTGTTTGCTTTGAGAATTGGAACTTAATAGAACAACAATTAATGACCCCACTTTCCAACCTATTTTATACTCATATTTAGCAATTCACTAATCACGAGTGCAAATTGCAATTAAGTAGAATGAGACTTTTTAATGCACAGATAATGAAGGGGGTTAATGAAATTGAGTGTCAATGTTTTCCTTCTTTTGAGGGAAGAATTGATTGTCAAATACTTCAACTAATAGAATTTATGAGAGCTGTTATTTAGAAGTAGAAGTCAGAGTTTTAAACAATGTCATCACATGCTTTTAATTTTTTGTCAAACAACACCCTTTATTAATTTATTTGACAAGTTATCCGTATACTTTAATTAATGCCAACTTAAATTAATCAAATAATCCAATAAATAATTTACTAAATACAGTTTCTTCAACGACTCAACTAAACAACTATACGTTAATAATTATTTAGAACAGTTGTCTGCTATTTAAACAGCTACTCGATACGTAAACTGCAATCTACTACCTAAGTAGCTAATTTTACCGAGGAACTTAAATTCAAGTTTAATTTTATCTGCATCAACTTTTGTGTTTTAACCTACACATTCCTTTGAAAACAATTGAAGATGTAAGACTACCTTTTGAGATGGTAAGAAAACAATTTCCGGTGAAATTATATTTTGCATTGACCATCAACAAATCCCAGGGTCGAACAATACCATATGTTGGTGTATGTCTTCCTCAGCATGTTTTTAGCCATGGATAGTTGTATGTTTAGGGCTGTTCATTATTCGATCTAAACCCAAACCGGATCGAAGACCGGCCTGGATCGGATCGGATTGGACTAAACCGAATGAATTCGATCTGGTCTACGGTCCACAAATTTTTTTATTCGGTCTTCGGTTTGGTCCGGTCCAATCCACCGGTCCAGACCGAGGACTGAATAAAAAAAAATTTAAAACTGACTTGTTACTTGTTCAATTTCAATTTCCTTTTGCAACTTATAATTTCTCAAATGTTCAAAAATATTGATTTTTTTTTCATGGTGGAAATATGTTGAAATAGTTCATATTGAAATAAACATAAGATGTTCATATCGTAAAATTTGCTAGCATAACAATTCGGTCCGATCCGGTCCGATCTGTTTATTTTCGGTCTAGTCCCAGTCTGATCCTTGATTTATTCGGTCCTCAGCCCAACTCAATCCGATCCAATCGATCCGAGTTTGGACCGATAAACACTCCTATGTATGTTGCCCCATTTAGGGGCACGCCCCAACAAACGACAAAGGCTCTAGTTACCAAATCTAAGGCCACATTCACGGAAGAGATGGGGTGTTCATAGAAAATGTTGTTTACAAAGAAATTCTATTGTCTGTGGGTGCAGATTGATGGTTTTCATCTTTAGAATATATCTCTATGTATTTCTCCTTTCTCTACTTTGCAAACACACACACACACACACACACACACACACACACACA
>JACYFF010031954.1:4241410-4258310 GCA_017589665.1 Selenicereus undatus | reverse complement strand
AAAAAAATTTAAACTTTAAAATTTAAAATTAACAATTAAAAATACAAAAATACAAAAATACAAAATAAATACAAAATAAATAAAATGAAGATGTAAGGAGATGTAAGGAGATGTAAGAAGATATAAGGAGATGTAAGGAGATGTAAGAAGATGTAAGGAGATGTAAGAAGCTATAAGAAGATGTAAACTCTTAGCTAAATCCTACAAAACGCGAAATAGAACAGAGCCTACATCTTACCAAAAATTGCATTAATTTATATTTGAAAGTAGATAAAAAGTCCAAAGCAAGCGCAGCCCTAGAAGGGGACACCCAGCGAGCGTTACGTAGAGGCAACGCAGCTGACCATGCGTCCATAGAAAAGCACGCTTTACGGCTGTGTGGTTACTGGAACGAAGCGAAGTTCACTCTTTTCCTTGTCACGAGTAGTTTACTAATCAATATTTTATTCTAACAACCTCCAAAAATCTAGGATGTTATGTATGTAGTCGTGGCCCTTTGAAGTGTATGATTTCCTATTCTACAAAATTGTTCAATTATAATGTAAAATATTTTTAAAATTTTCAATATATAAATTTTTTTTTCTAAAAATGATTACTTAATATGGTATTAATTCTTTTTACATGAGCGATTCTAACGTAAAATTTTACAAGCCACTTTAGTTAAAGTTTATGGTTGCGTTTCGCAATAGTGTTTTGAGTAGCGTTTAGTGTTTTGATCAAGTCAATATATTAATCATTCAATTTTTGGAGTTCGGCAACCAAGTATTTTGACTAATATTTCAATTAGCGCTTAGCGTTTTAAGCTGCATTTCTTAAGAGCTAACAATATTAGCTTTTGACATACAGAAATAGCGTTTCTTATTTTTTAGCAAAAAAATATCATTTGATAATTTTGTATTTGGAAATTATTTGTATTCTTTTATGTCAATTTACATTATTCAGCTAACTTAATAGCTAAATTTATCGAACACATTTATTTCAACCGTTCATCTAAACAGCTATCTGCTAATAAATAAATTAAAAACGCTATCCACTGCCTAAACCGCTATCGTCTACATAAACAACTAATTTTGTCAAATACAGCCTATCTTTCCCCATATTCCTTATGCATTGTCGTCAAACATTATGAATATGTGAACTGATCAATAAAATGTTTTTGCTTAGCAAGATAATGTTTGTCAATCAACAAAAACACTTATGGGTTCCTAGAATTGGATATTAACAGTTTTGTAAGATAATTTTGGCAACATATCCCGATCCTTCAACATTCGTCTTAAGCTTTTGATCAAGATAAATTCCTAGTAAAGATATTGACGAATTTCCAATAGAACCCCCCCAATTATATTATAAAAGGGATTTGGCCATGAGTTAGGATACCTTCATCTGATCCTCACTACAATATAATGATAATCTATCGTATATTAGGGTATCATTTACGTCTTGAAGCATTTGGGCAAGCTAGGAAAAGTAGTCTAATTTCTCATTATTTGCTTATCAAATGTGTGTTCTTCCCTCCTTATTGTGTGTTTGAACACCTATGATTAACAATATCTCTGACTCGGAATAACTATGGTGAAGAATGTGCATGGTGAGTAATTGAGTATGGTACTTTATTTTTCTTTTTTGGGGTGGGGTGGGTCGTCCAAATTAATAATAGTGCCCCAAAATAGGGCACACATCACATTGACACATTGATGAATGTGTCTGTGAAGTTTGTGGTTGTGGATATGGGCTGCTCATCGTGCATTGTGTTCGAGCACCGCAAATGATGATCACATAATTTCATACTTTGACATTCCACATACTACTACTCTCAGTAGTTATTTTTAAATAGTAAATTCATCAATTAAAAGTATACTTGATCAATAGGTCAGGTCGAAGTGGGTCCGTCTGACCCGCTTTGACCTGACCCTTAAAAAATAAAAGTCAGGGTTAGCTTTTTTTGTCTCAAATTCACCCTAATCCTCAAATTAAAGGTACCTGACTATGATAAGGGTTTGGCTTGAGTAGAGTTTTTGATTCTCTGATCCGATCCGTTAATCCTCACTTTTAAAAAAATTTAAAATTTAAAGTCAAAATAAGATATTTTGAATTTTATTCGTTCAAAACTTTTTTGCTTTCTACTTTTTCGTCTCTTAGCCACCCCTTATTCATCTTTCAAAATATCATTGGTTCGTAACCTTCTATCACTCAATCTATGATGTTTGGAGTAATCGTTTTAATTACTAAATTATGCATTAGAATGTTTGTAATTACGATGCATTTCATTGGAACATTATATTATCGTTTGATATTTTGTTTTGTAGGATTTTTAATGTTAAATTTTATAATAGAATTGAAACTTAGTAAAAAATCTCATTTTTTTTATATAAGGAAGGTTTGAGTGTTAGGTCCGACCTAGTGACCTGAGGGTACCCACAGAGTCAGAGTAAAGAGTATATCAAATCGCATGAGGGTCGGGTAGGGTCATAATCGAGAAAAAACTTTTCTACCGACCCTCATGATCCGTCCTTCAACCCGACCCGACCTGCAATTTGATCAGATCTAATTAAAAGTCATTTAAAATCAAAATATAAAAATGTTATTATTGCGAGTACTCTTAAATCCTGAGGGATCAAAGTTGATAAAATTTTGAATTAAAATTTTAAAAGAGTAATTCAAATCAACTCTAAACAACAACAACAACAACAACTCCCAATGTGGGTTCCGCTCTCGTGGGGTCTGGGGAGATCCAATTGTAGGTAACATTACCTCTACCGGCATTCTCAAATCAACTCTAAACATTGTTCAATTATAAGTGTTATTATTGTAAGGATTCAAACTATAACACTTTATGTGAGTGGTAGCTTTTCTACTATGGTACTGTCTATTTATAATTAGTTTGACTCGTTCGTTATTTAATGACTATGTAAGAAATACATGCTAGGAAAAAAAAAACACATACATAACTATTGGAGAATATGTATTAATTTATATATGTTTTGATATAAAATGAGACTTTTTTTTTGGTTTTAAATCACAAACAATCAGGCTTTAAAATGAACGATCTTATTTATTTAAAAAGACAAAGAAAAAGGAAAGATGGGGAGTAGGGAGGGGTCAAAGCCAACACGTTGGAGTTGAGCTTAATCACACGTGGTTAGGAAAGTGAAAATGATCGCATTAATTACCTGACCCCACTTAACACGTGTAATCGTGCGTCCATGTCAGCTTATAATTCAAATTGGCCACACGCAATCACAACGGTCGGGAATACACTTGTTTTCTACTTTAATCCTGGCCGTCCGATGATCGTTGTACGTGTCTGATGCGTCTTTCTATGTTCACAACTTCACACGCTTTGCGTCCCCGGATTCTGATGAAACCGACAGAAAAATGGCAACCAAAAAACAAAAGAGCGCGGTTTTGCAGTAAAAGAACAATCCGATATACAAGCATTTCGAATTTACATAAGATTCGATTTTATACTCGTTCTAATAAAAAAGTTTTTTTTTTGTGGTTGAAATCATCCAACTATTTATAAAAATAAAATTGCAATACATTTACATTATTAAACTATGTAAAAGATGATGATCCTGTTTGATAAAAAACTATTAGATGTTAGTTGTTAGCAATTTGAATTTTTTGTAGAAAAATTATTTGGTAAGATTAGATATTTATGATAAAGTTCTGAGACAAAAAATTAATTATGTAAAAAGTTTTTTCAAAAAGCTAATACAATTAGTTTTTTTCAAATTAACTTTTTAGACTCAAAAAACTATTCCAAAAAATCATTTGGATGAACATTTAAATTAGCTTTTTTATTATATCAAACAGTTAATTTTGATTCAAAAAATTATTTTTAACAAAAATTACTATATAAAAAACTATTTATTCAACATCTCAACGCATATAAACCAAATGTTGACTTAATCTTGACGAGTAAAAAGTTAAGGATTTAAAAAACACCATTCCCTCACAAAGTCCCCCTATTTCCCTCCTATTCTCAAACCCCTCTTGGCCCGTAAATGCTCGTGCCTAAAGTCCCGAAACTACCGTGTTAAAAGCTGGTCAAGTTACACGAATAACATGACACATTCTGAAAAAAAGAGATAAAAAAATTCTTTTTTTTTTAAAAAAAAAGAAAGAGATCAATAAAAATAGGAAATAAATTCTAGAAAATAAAAAATTACTATATTCACTAAGAATTGGTCGAAACGGCTTGAGGATTTGCAGGAAGGAACAATAAATATTCTAAGTTTTTGAAATGCAATTAATTTATTAATAATTATTGCCACTGTTATTATTATCTCTTTCAACCCTGATAATATATATTACATATCTAAAAATGCGTGATTCCTTGTTCTTTTGCCATACACTGACAGAGGGACACTAATTATGTTGGCAAAGTGGCAAAGTCTGGCTGGCTGGCAATTCAAAAACCTGGGTTTCTCTTCTTCTTTAAGTTCATTCTACTACTTGGAGAAATATCCTTTTTCCATTTTTCAGCTTCTTTCAAATCCCTTGGCCGGTTTTATCTCCACTTCTTCTTCTTCAAACCCCAAATTACCCATCTGGGTTCTTCTAATTCTTACAAACTGCTTCTGGGTTTCTCTCAAAATTGATCAAAATTCAATCTTTGAAGCTCAACCCCTTGTCGGTTTCTCAGTAACAAAGTGGTAGAGAGAGAAAGTGGAACAAGTTTGAAGTTCAAGCAGAATGTGGGTTGCTTTGCACTGAGAAAAAGGAACAAGCTTCCCCATTTTTTTGATCCGTAAAGGTTAGTTCTTGAGCCAAGATTCTCTTGCTTTCACTATTTTTTTAAAACATTTTTTTTAACATTTTCAAGCTCTTTTCTCCCCCCCCCCCCGCTTTAATTCGATGCTGTTGGACCCATTAGTGTACAAATTGTGTATTTTGTATGTTTAATTGTGATTACCCTCTTGTATACTTATAAGGAAATTTGAGGTATATATTTTGTTCTGCAGCTTCAGATTTCTTCAGAAATTTTCAGTGGGGTAGGTCTAAAAATTCAAATCCACTCCATGTGTTTGCAAGATAGGGACCTAAGTCGTCTCTTCAAAGCAAAGCCATGGTATTTGTCTCTATCTTTACCTGTGTCTCTCTAAAACCCTGCAAAATACATCATACATGGGTTGGAAATTTGCAAAAGATAGCTAGAGTTCCCTTTCTAGCTTGTCTAAATCACAAATCTTAGCCTCAAAATTGGATCTAATACAAGTTGGGCTAGTTCAATATATGTTGATTTTGCCGAGTTACCCTCTTTGAGTCCTGTATGTTGTAGGCTAGATACTTCCATGTCATACATGATATGTACAAGGGCATTATGGTAATTTTGAGTTACCGACGGTCTTTTTCTATGCAACTGGCTTTGTTTAGCCTAAAAGGCAGTATCAGTATCAATCAATTGATCGTGATGTTTTAACCTCTTAACCCTGGTTTGCTGATAGTATCAATGTATAGGCTATGATGTCTCTTTTTTTCCTGTTTTTTTCTGGGGAAAAAGTTCAATTTCATGTGCATTGAATGATCTCTTTGTGGAGCTTTTATAGGTGCTTTGATTTTCTGCTAGGTTGGCTTCTGTGTTTTATGTAAAACAAGCTTTCTGTGACCTTATAATATTCTAGAAACCACTTCCTTGTGTTCTGTCTTCTATATTTGCCCCCTCTTCCCCTATAATATGCTAATTTTTTAGTTAATCAATCCTATATCTCATTGCAACTACTCCACTATACTTTATAAATGAAATCTTGGAGCTTTTCTTATCTGGGTGTTTCCCATATAACGTTGATTCCCTCTTAAACATCATCTCTAATTTTGTATTAGTTTGTGTTAAAAGCTGTTATATGTAAGGATTTCATATCATCTGTTTGTCAAGTTGAAATCTTGGTGTCACTGGATTGTAGTTTCTGAAGGTGCAGTGCGGAATTTGATCAGGCTGCATAAGAAGCTATGGTAGAAGAGAAAGATCATGAGATATTAGTTGATGATCGGACGGCTGAAGAGTGGTTGTCCCATGCCCAAGAGCTCGTTCCTCTGGCACTCGATAAAGCGAAGCAAGTGAAGGGGTTTCCGGGCAGATGGAAGATGATAATATCGAAGTTGGAGCAAGTCCCTTCGCACCTATCGGACTTGTCTAGCCACCCGTGCTTCTTGAAAAACACACTTTGCAAGGAGCAATTGCAGGCTGTTTCCAAGACCTTGAGTGACGCTGTTGAATTGGCTGATAAGTGTATTCAGGAGAAGTATGAGGGGAAGCTCAGAATGCAGAGTGATCTCGACTCTTTATCGGGCAAATTAGACTTGAATCTCCGGGATTGTGGGTTGTTAATAAAGACCGGTGTTCTTAGTGAGGCTTCATTGCCTTCTACTTCATCAAGCTCATCATCCTCGGAATCAGAAAATTCAGCCCACAGCAGTATAAGGGAGTTGCTAGCACGGCTTCAAATCGGGCATTTAGAGGCAAAACACAGGGCTCTGGGCACCCTAGTTGAGATCATGAAAGAGGAAGAGAAAAATGTATTGGCTGTTCTAGGAAGGAGCAATATAGCTACCTTAGTCCAGCTTCTCACAGCCACTTCTCCTAGAATCCGAGAGAAAACAGTTACTGTCATTTGCTCGTTGGCAGAGTCGGGTTCTTGTGAGAATTGGCTCGTGTCAGAGGGTGTTCTTCCCCCTCTTATTAGGCTTGTGGAATCAGGCAGTGGGGTAGGTAAAGAGAAGGCCACGATCTCTCTTCAAAGGCTGTCAATGTCCTCTGAAACTGCTCGAGCTATAGTGGGGCATGGTGGGGTACGACCCTTGATTGATATATGCAAAACTGGTGAGTCTGTTTCACAGGCTGCAGCTGCTTGCACTCTGAAGAACATATCGGGTGTACCCGAGGTCAGGCAAGCCCTAGCAGAGGAAGGGATTGTCCGAGTCATGATTGATCTTCTTGATCACGGACTCTTGTTGGGATCCAAGGAGTATGCAGCTGAATGCTTGCAAAATCTCACAGCAAACAATGAAACCCTCCGGAGGTCTGTTGTTTCCGAGGGGGGAGTCCCAAGCCTATTGACCTACCTAGATGGGCCCTTGCCTCAAGAGCCTGGTATGGGGGCCTTGAGGAACTTGGTAGGCTCTATTTCAATGGAGGTATTAGAATCAGTTGGCTTCCTCCCCCGGTTGGTCCACGTGCTCAAGTCCGGGTCAGTTGGGGCCCAGGCGGCGGCTGCCTCAGCCATATGTCGGATTTGTAACTCATCTGAGGTGAAAAGGTCAGTGGGCGAAGCAGGATGCATTCCTTTGCTTATCAATATGCTTGAGGCCAAGACTAATGGGGCTAGAGAGGTAGCAACACAAGCACTCTCGAATCTTATCACCCTTTCACACAATTGTAGGGAAGTGAAGAGGTATGAGAAGAGTGTGCCAAACTTAGTCCAATTACTTGATCCGAACCCACAAAACACAGCCAAGAAATACGCGGTTACATGCCTTCTCGCTCTCTCTTCAAGCAAGAAATGCAAGAAGCTCATGGTTTCATATGGGGCAATCGGGTACTTGAAGAAGCTGACCGAGATGGATATCCCTGGAGCCAAGAAGCTCCTCGAGCGACTGGAAAGAGGGAGACTGAGGAGCTTGTTCGCCAGGAAATGAGGTGTGAATTCTGTAAAGCTTTTCCCTCTTTTGATCCTCACAGTTTGGTCCTTTGCCTGATGACCCATGTTTCATAGCCTAATGAAACAGCAGAAAGTTCCCAAATTGTGAGAACTAGGGCTGTAAACTAAGCTTAGCAAAAAGCAAGTACTTACTATGTGTTAATGATGTGTAATCATGTACTATGATTATAACAAATCATGTAGTTTCTCTTCCATAATTTATCATGGAAAATGGTAGAGGTGTGCTTTCTGTACTAGTTAGGTGCTGACCTGGTTTTCTTCATTTCATATGATTGGAGAGTTTCAGATTGGAAAATTCAAGGAATGTGCTAAAAATTTCAGAGCCCGGGCCGGGGCCCGCCCCCCCAAAAAAAAGAAAAATTGTTGGATTTTGGGAGTTGTTGGTTAGGTTGGGCAAAGAAAGAGTTTTCCCATGCTTTTAGTCAATTGATTTAATCATTGAGTGGTAATTGTACTTTCTTACAGTTGCAAATAATGCTGAATTAATTGTCAGAAAAAAGATATTACTGTTACCAGTCTGATTTTGAGGAGATTTGCAATCATCAAAATGCAGGACCTTCAGCCTCTACTCCAGTGTGGACTGTGGACCATGGTTTTTGCCTAGTTTGTTGTAGAACTTCTATCTTACTGCTCTCATGTGATAGGGTGTTTTCTTTGTCCCCTGTTTTTTGGGGGTTGAATTGATTATATAGTTCCATTTGTTGGTACATATGAGATGAACATCCCGATTTAATACAACAGAAAAGAGGAATTGAACGTGATCTTTTTGAAATAATGAATGATTCATCTAATTATAGCTTAGTAATGGACAAGCATGTCACACGACAGCAGACACTGGGATTGATTTGAACTCTCTACCCCCCCCCCCCCCGAGTACCTTTTTGAAGCGTTTCTTAGGGTAATTTCTAAATTATCGAATGCATATGATCTGCTAGACCTGTGTGAACCATGAAAAGTGATTGACAAACTGCATAAAACAGTTACGCATCATAATTTGGGCGAAATCGCTTGTAAAAAGGATGAGAGCTAAAATGCTAGACAGAAGAACATCAATACCCACCTCCCAGTTCTGGGCAAACATGATGAGCAATGAATAATATGTTCTTTGGCTATGATCACCTGCATCTGGTATGGTACGATATTTATAACACTGCTTCCACCCCGTTGTCATTCACATATTTATCTAATTATTATCTTCAACGGCGTTTATTGAGTTTCTGTTGCTCAAACTTTCATCCAAAACTATCATTTTTATTGAAAATCAATTGATTAAATCAATGGCATGGTAATGCCATTGGACTTCGACCTAAATCCTTCTTATTACCATTTTTCATACTTTCACGATAAACTTACTTAGAAATATTACTAACAAAGATCCATTGAAGAGCCGCTTTGTTTGTAGCTAATGGGCGTGGTTGTCTTGATCCCACTTTCCCCACCTAGGTTTGAATCTAGGGGGAGCCTTCCAATTTATTGGGAGAAAAAGGGGCCTAAGTTAGGTCTTCAGATGGGCAGCTTTTTTCCCCTTTCCTTGGACTAACTGATCTATAGGCTCTTTCATATTATTTGGGCATTCTCAGTCAGAGTTCCAATTTGGCCTGCCACATCAGCAAAAACTTCATATTTTTAGAACTTGCATTCCATCATTTCTCCAACCCATGGAACTCCAATTTGAATAACCCAATAAAAAAATTTACCATGGACCCACTTCATAACACACAACCTATTTTTTTAATTATATAAAAATTATTTATAACCTCAAAAAAAAATAAAAATAAAAAAAATAATAAAAAAAACAAAGGAGAGAGACCGCGTGGAGGCTCGGCTGGCCGTGAAGACTTGTGGGAGGGGGCATGCGTGGCACTGGCTGCAAGGGGGGCGAGTGTCCCGCGTGTGGGGGGGTGCTCGCAGGTAATGGGCTGGGAATGCGCTTACGCCCACGACTAGCTTTAAATTTGCACAAAATTTATCAGGTCAATTCCACACGAAACTCGAAAATTCTTGCCCAAAGACTTACATTACCTTAGCAGATTCTACCATGTAAATCACAAGCATTTATTACCAAATATATCCATGTTTTAAGAACATATTGAACCTACCTACACTCGAGTTTAATTCCACTTATTCTCGATTTATTTCAACTCATTTTCTAATAATAGCAATATTTCTGAATTCTAATTGCATTGCTAATAAAAACATAATCTAATTGCTAAGACGAGTTTTTTTTCCAACAAGCTAGGTCTCATGTTAGATTTTTCTACTCTGTTAAATGTAATTATTTTATATCAATTTTATCGATATTGATAGACCAAATCTAAAATTGCACCCAAAAAAATAGGCAAAATATAAAATAAAACAAAATACACTGCCTACAACTTGCACCATAATATTCATCCAATTAGAGCCAGGAAAAAAAGGTTGAGCGTACAATAACCAAATAAATTAGCAAGAAAATTCCTCATTGCAAAATTTAATTATGGAAAATGGAGAAACATTCCAATCACAAGGGGGGGGGGATTATGGACCTGTTCTTTTCATTAGTAAATTCCAATTTATCAACTTCAGTCCACTTCAACCCATGTTATAAATTTTAATAAAAAAATATCCACTTCAACCAACTTCAAACCCCCTATTCTTTAAGTTGGTAAATTCCAATTTATCAACTTCAACTCACTTCACAAACTTCAATTAAAAAATACCAACTTTAACCCACTTGAACCAACTTTAATTCACTTCAATAAAACAATATCCACTTCAACCTACTTCTATCAATCTTAACCAATGTCACACATTTACCAACTCATTTTTTCCAACAGGCCCTTGAACCTTACTATTTTAATTAATTTCTATCCATTATATAAAAAGTATACTAATTTCAACACACTTTAACCTATTTCAATTTACTTTAATCCATTTTAAAAAAAATATCTACTTTAAAATTTAACCAACTTTACTTATTTTTAAAACTCTGTTTTTCAACGAAAAGAATATGCCCATATATATGGGCAACCAAATTTGTCGGGTAGTAGGAGAAAAAGAGAGGACCAAACAAGGCCTTATCAATACCAGATTAGCCCAAGAGGCTCATCACCTCATCAGTGCTGACGCTCGTTGATCTCTTTAGGAGAGAGAAGCCGTTGACGAGGAGAGAGAAGGAGAGAGAAACCGGTGACGAGATAGACAGAGAAAGCCAAGTGTCTCAAGCTTCCAAGTAAATATCTCTTCCTTTTCTTTTCTTTTTTCTCTTTCTTTTTTTTAATTTTGTCATCCACTGGGAAAATAGGAACCCTAATTCGTCGGATTAATCCAATTCCAGGTGAGTACTAATTCAGTAATATCTCCGAGAATTAACAATTTAGTAGCTTGGCTCTTTCTGTTCAATGTTTGGTGCTTTATTGCGTTTGATTTGTGGAAATTTTCTGTTGTTATCTTTTCCTGTGTTTGTTTTGCCCTTTGAAGATGTTAGGTCAACTGTTTTCTTTAAATTGCAAAGTAGTGGTTGGTATTGGGAATGATTGACTGAATTGATAAATCAATTTCTGCTTCAAAGTTAGTTTCTTTATGTACTTTTTTTTGGGGGGGGGGGATGATTGGGGGGTTAAGTGTTGAGTAGAATTGGGAGATTGGAAAATTATGGTGATAAAATAGGTTAGTTTATCTTTATGTCATCAGTCTGATCATAAGATTGTTTCAGTCTCCGTTTGTTGTGTAATGTAGTTCTTGGATTTGAATAGGAACAAGTGTGGGAGATTATAATCATGGGTACTAAAGTTGATCGCATTTGTGTGTTTCTGATGCCTTCTTGGAGCAAAAGTCTGTTTCTTGTTGTAGTCTGAGTAAATTCAGCTTCCCAAATATGCATTTGGGAGAAATTAGTTTCTGTTTCTATATATGATGCCTCAATGATGGTGGGATTTAGATCGGTTAATTGCACAGTTGAACCTCCTTCCACTTGAGGAGTTGTCGTCCTAGGAAGTGGTTCTCCTAGCTATAATCAAAGATTGATAAATTAATGGGAAGGAGGATAAAGTATGCATATTCTAGAATTGAATCATGCTGCTTAGTGTTGGTAATATATTTACTTTGTTACTTTGTGTGAGTATATAGACTTGGTGTTTTTGATTTTGATTTGATTTATAGATTATGATGCATTGACGTTTTAGGTCTTTGTACAAAAGATAAAGAATGAGTACATTGGATGTGACTAGGGCAGAACTTGCTCTTATTGTCCTGTATTTGAACAAGGCAGAATCTAGGGATAAGATATGCAGGGCAATCCAGTATGGTTCTAAGTTTCTCAGTAATGGACAGCCTGGTACAGCGCAAAATGTTGACAAGCAAACAAGCTTGGCAAGAAAAGTCTTTCGTCTCTTAAAGGTCAAGCTTGAAACATCTGTTGTATTTGTCAAGTAATTCTGATTTAGTGTTCACGACGTACGCATAATTCTTGCTACTTCTACGGAGAATTTGTCTTATGATTGCATCTTTATGCTGCTATCTCCAGTCATGACTCAGTGTCTGGCTTCTTTGTTGCAGTTTGTTAATGATTTGCACGCGCTGATCAGTCCAGTTCCTGCTGGAACTCCTGTGCCGATAATTTTGCTTGGAAAGGTATTCATGCCTGAAAACTGTATGTACCTTAAGGCCTAATTTATGTCTGAATCATCTAATGAGTATTTTTTCCCCTACTTCCTTGCAGTCCAAAAATGCCCTGTTATCGACCTTTCTCTTCCTTGATCAAATTGTGTGGCTTGGCAGAAGTGGCATATACAAGGTTGGGTTTTGCTCTTCTCCCTTTCTTGTTGCTCTAAACATGGTTTGTATGCTTCATGTCTCACCGGGCTCCTTTGATTGATAGAACAAGGAGCGAACTGAGCTGATTGGCAGGATCTCTCTGTTCTGTTGGATGGGTTCCTCTGTGTGCTCTACTTTAGTTGAGGTTTGTTCCTTCCAAGATCCTGGTCCTACTACTTTGGGCTTAGTTAGAATGGGAGCACCTTCTGCATCATTTATTGATATGATCAATAGATATGTAAGCTTTTGTAGTTGGTACATTATCCGATGTTAATTTTGTTTCCCCTTCACATTTCAGCTCGGGGAAATTGGAAGGCTTTCTGCATCTATGAAGAAGCTTGAGAAGGAGCTCAAGGGTAGTGACAAACATCAAGTATGTCTATCACCTGAGATATTTGACTTGTGGAATCTGTTCAAATTTCTTCAATATAGTATCCTTCACCTTGTTGGTTTTGGCATGTGTATGAACGCAGAATGAGCAATACCGAGCTAAAGTTCAGAAGTACAATGATAGATCATTGGCTCTGGTCAGAGCTGCCATGGATATAGTTGTGGCAGCTGGACTTCTGCAATTGGCACCTAAGAAAGTCACTCCCCGTGTTACTGGAGCCTTTGGATTCGTTACATCACTCATTGCGTGTTATCAGGTTTATCACTGTGCTCCACTATCTATTTGTATTTGTCCTTTTATTAAAAAAACAAAAACAAAAAACAGATCATGCACCTATTGCTAGTGAATTAGCTGCATCATCGCCATCATGTGGAATACCAGCTGCTTTCTTGAAATTAATTGTCCTGTAGATGTAGTCAAATTTGCAGTCAATGAAATGCTATCAACTGAAGTTAACTAGCGTACCAGTTATTAGGAGTTTGTTGGAGACATAGTTACTCGGAAATTTCTATGGCACTTTGTGATCTGGAAGTGTCTCAGGTGAGAGAGGATAGTCCAGGAATACAGTATAAAGCTTCACTGTTTGGATTTGGTGTGCATTGGAAAGTGGGTGATGGGTCTTCATGTGGCAGATAATCTAGAGAATACTAAGAAATGGTGGTGAGATAGACATGGATGGCATTGAGCTGAGGTAATGTAAAATTGATTAAATCCAATTTTAGAACACTAACTTAGATACAGACAACAATGATAAGCAACCCTATGGGGATCATAGCAGAACAGTGTACAAGGAGCCCAAGGTGTTCCCAGCCTTACCAATAACAAGCAAACAAATCATTGCAAGTGGGTTTTGTCTCTTGAATCTTTCCTGGTTGAAGATAGAAACTAGTATTTACCCATCCTATATAAGGATCTTTTCTCTTGGAATCAACTTCTCCACAGGTAAAGTTATCTGTAGAGGTGAGGTTGCTTACATTTGAATTTTCTTATACCTTGCAAAAGTGGACTCGCACTGGGAGTTATTGTTGTTCATAAATATCTTGAAGGTATGATGTGTTTTAGCGGAACTGAAGTTTGGGATCACAATGAAAGTATGATGTGTTTAGTGGAACTGAAGTTTGGGATCACAAGAGAAAGAAAACACTTAATGGCACATTCTTTTCAACTTGTAATAAATAACTATTTTTTTGATCAATTCTAAAAAGTGCTGAACAATGCAGATAAGTGCTGATTAGTGCTCATCTTTGATGAAATTATAACTAGGAAATATGAGTAAGTGCATAACTGTTGAATAATAATGATAAGTACTTGTGATGAGTTAAAAAGAACAAGCTCTACGTCATGGGTCATGTTTCATGAGTGATTGCCTGATTTCTAGGTTTGGGTTAATTTTCCAAGCAGACATAGCTCCTCAAATTGCATTCTATAAATGTGCAACTGTATGTGGTGTTGTTTTACCCCCTGTATGCTCATATTGGATGCATAGCTACTGCTGTTCCCCCCCCCCCCCCAAAAAAAAAGAAGAAAGACAGTCAGAGTTTAAATCTGACGTGGTGTTTCATGTTTGATGCAGTTGCTTCCTTCACGACCGAAGTCCAAGACATCTTGAATATGGTGAAAAATTGCTGGACTTTCTGCAAGCTTTATAGGCATTGTAATAATCCTTAATCCATGTTTGTGTATGTGTGAGGGAATCTGGAATTTTAGTAGGGTGGCATTTTCACGATTAATTTAGAATTCTTCCTGTATCTCATTTTCTTCCCTTACGTTCACCCCCACAGCTTACAATGGCAATAATATTTTTGTTAATCTTGTTATAGTCACAGCAAATGTCTTATATCTGTCTATGTTGTTGAAAGATTATCTGTCCTGTTTAGCCTCAACTTTTCTGCATCTGAAGTCTACCCAGATTCTCGATTAGTCGAAAGCAATACAGGGAATAACTGTCGATCATTCGAAGAAACACACAGCAATCTAGTGCTAGCATCAACCAAGAAGTGCATGTCTTCCTTGGCCAGAGTTTACATTATTTGCTGAAACAGTGCATCTCTTACTACATTAGGGACTTACTTCTACCGATGAGTGACTACAGCCATGAACTCATCGTCTAATTCAAGAGCCCTCATGGACTCGGGCGGAAGACATATCTCCAGATCCGTACTTCCTTCCCCTTCAAACCCGGGATATGCAGTTATCTTCCCTGGATACTTGCTCGCATAGCCACTTCGAACTGCCACTGCTTTCCCCAATCCAAACTCGTTCCCATATGCATTGAATCTAGGGGAGCTTCCAATCACTACACTACTTGAATCAAAGAAAGAATCAATGTGATAAAGAAAAGGAGATTGAATCCATGTGGCAAATCCACCGCGAATCTGCTTGTCTGTCAACTCGGCCACAGCTCGGTTCAGTAACCGTGCAGCCCACCCCAAACTCTGTTCGAGCAGCTCCCCTGCTGTGGAAGCTGCTGTTGCTACCCATATCAAATTGCCGAAGTATTCCTGGGGCAACGGTGGCTCTAACCTATGCCTTAGATTCGCATCAAGGTTGCAGGTGGTCTTTCGATTAGGTGCTAGACAACGTGCTCGAGTGATGGCCCTCCAAGCTAGGGCAGACAGAGCCTGGAAGGACGAGATGTTACCCTTAGCTTCCCCAGCTTCTGCATTTGCTTTCTTCTTGAGTTTTAGGAGCGAGTCTGATGAAAAAGGGAAGATTCTCTCCCTCAGTTTAGGGGCTTCATATCTCTTGAGGAATTCACCTGGGTCGG
Organism: Selenicereus undatus; assembly: GCA_017589665.1. NCBI lineage: Eukaryota > Viridiplantae > Streptophyta > Magnoliopsida > Caryophyllales > Cactaceae > Selenicereus > Selenicereus undatus. The sequence continues at coordinate 4,242,697 of JACYFF010031954.1, read as the reverse complement.
TGAAGGGAAGGGTGACTCCTGGACCACATCCTTCGGGGAACCAACGATCATGGATTGGTGGGTTCGCGATGGCTTGGTATGATGTGTGCAGTTGTGACCATATGTTCCAGAAATGCCAGAAAGAAGTCCCATCACAAACTGCATGGTTCATGGAGCAGCCGATGAAGATTCCATCGATGAGCTCTGTTACCTGAACCGATAGCAATGGCCTAATGTGGCTGTCATGGTTAAGAGCTCGGTCATGATCAAAGAAGCTCTGCACTATCTGAGGCACATCAGTTGGAGAAAGAATGTCACTATTGGTGACATCCAAACTGGCATGGATGAATCTAACTCCGGGGCCTTTACTACAATCAACGAAGATCAAGCTCGAGTGTTGATCCTCATTGATCTCGGTTTCAAGCTGACCTACTAGAGGGTAGAACTGAACGAGGGCGCGAGCCAAAGAGCCCTTGAGCCGTTCTAGGAAACTTTCAACATCAAATTGCTTATCACCTTGTGCTGTTGAAGGTGGTTTGGTGTATAAAAGACCCTTCTGAATGTAGTGAGCTGAAAGCAAGGCGAGATCGTTGGGCGCCAAACAGTAAGGCTGTTTTGTGTTTATGCTGTTGGTTTCGAGTTTGGGTCTTATGAAGCATTCTGAAACTAGTTTGATTCTCGGAGAATTCGCCATTGCAGATGAAGAGCAACAATGGGTTTGAGTTTTTGGGAGGGGTTGGTTGGTCGGTCTGGCTCATCAGCCTTGAGGATGAAGAGGTTTATATTTTAGGGTGATGTCATATTTTATTATTTTATTTCCACTTGGAGCGGCAATTTGGCTGTTTTCATGACGATAGAGATAGACTAATAACAGTGATAAGCACGTGACGGTGGCAGCTGAAAATTTAATAGGGAAAATTACCAACAAGTGTTACTTTATTTTTCACTGCCCAAAGTGATGTTTCTAAGGCTGCAGTTGCACTGTGTCCGGCATTCTGGCAGCCACGACAGACATGTCAGCAAAGCAGAAATTTTAAATTTTGCTTTTGATAATATTGTTCATATTATAAATTTCAATAATAATTTATTTTCTAATAATTTATTTTCCATTTATGTACTATTATTACTATTACAATTATTATTATTATTTGATTAATTATATCATTAATATTAATATTATTATACGTATTATAACAACATTCACTAAGTTGATTTTTGTTGTTACTAATAATAACAACAAAAAGACCAATGATGAAGATGATATTATTATTATTATTATTATTATTATTATTATTATTATTATTATTA
>JACYFF010031954.1:4226349-4240320 GCA_017589665.1 Selenicereus undatus | reverse complement strand
AGATAGATATAGATATTCTATACTTGGTATTATGGTGGGAATGAACATTGTGTGAGTATTCATGTGAAATTTCTTTTTAAAAGATATTTATTTATTTATTATTGTATTCGACCCCAACATTGTTTGTTACTTACTAGGGAGGATCAAGTAGGCGTTCTTGAAAGTTGGGAGTCGAATAATTTGTTCTGAAAACTACAATTAGTATAATACAAATGTCAACATCTTATATTATCTCCATAATTAAGGCAGTTAACCTGGGTTAAGTACCTGTACTAACCTGTGTTAGCTACTTGTATTTGCTTGGGTTAGCAATTTGTACTTCATTTCAATTAGGTATTAGAAATCAAGAATACTATTTGTAGGGGTATTACATTTTAACTACTAATCTAATGTTACAACACCAAACACAATATAGTTTATTCTGTCCTCAAATTCAAAAATTAATATCTCACACAAATTACACATAATTATTAAATCACAAGATAATAACATTCATATTTTGTAATTACTCTAATTTAAAACACTCTAGATTCCATTTAAAGCAAGAACAATGATGTCTACAATAAACTTAGGTAAAAAGAAATTAGAAGGTAATAAACCTAACAAAGTTAGAAAATAAAAAATAATTTTTTTAAACTTGTAATACAAAACTATAAGTAAAATAAATAATTATTTTGGAATAATGAACTAAAAGGAAAAATTACTGGATATTTTTTAAAAAAATTGGTCGATAATTAGACAACAAAACTTTAAAATCAATTTATTTATATGAAGAGAAAAACTGAGATCTAAGAATCCATATAATTTACTTAAAATAAAATATTTAAAATTTTAATTTTTTATTAAATATGAGAAATAGATAATTTCTTTGTTAAAAATCTTTGAAAAAAAAAATTATCTAGACCTTACATTCAATGGTCTAAATTTAATTTTATCACACAATAATTGATTAATTATGTGATATTAATTTTAATTTTGTTAAACGTAATTGACTCTAAGTTATTATTTATGACTTTATATGTATCTTCTCAAATAAAGTATTTGTTATATTTTTAAAATTAATTTTGAATTTTAGAAAAAGAATTAAATAACATTTTGGATAATATAAAAATGACATTTAAGAACATCAAAAAGTTGGGGAAAATATAAGATTAATTTTTATTAACAATATATAATGTAATAAAATTGTCTTTTATTCTGAGGGGGCTCAATATATGGGGGTAGAAGAGAGCGGTGGGAACTGGGAGGAAGAAGAGAGAGAGAAAAAAAGGCGCAATAGCATTGGCATAAATTAGTAAATTGTAAAGGGCCAGCTGAGAGGGCTCCTGCAACCCGTACCCTAGAAAGGTTAGGGAAGCAGTCCTCAGTAATATAAAAATTAAAAGAACACCTGGTAGTAATTTTCCCAATTTAATATGGTCGGCGGGCGGGATTTTTTTTTTTTTTTTTGGGTAAGAAATGAAAGTAATACAATCTAGACAACTCTTCTCATAAGGGATCTCCTTAAATTATCCTCAAAGAGGATACAATGAAAGTCTCCTTGTGAGAGCCGATTTCACACAACTGTGGAATGCAAAGTGAGACCTAACTATCCAAAGAGGAGATGGGAATGGGATGGTATGGTCAACTCTTTTGGCTAGGTTTTGGATATATTTTTTTAAACTATTCTCATATTATAAGTATAAGGGCCTGTACTTTTCATAGGTCAATTTCAAAATACCAATTTCAATCCATTTCAACTTCAACTCACTTTAACCTATTTCAACCTATTTTTACTATTTTAACCAAGTTCAATTTATCACATAAAAAAATTTAACCTACTTCAACCCACTTTCAACCTACCTCAACCTACTTTAATCCACTTCGCCTTTTTACCCATAAAAAGAACAGACCCTAAGTCCCGCATTTCCCCCCAAAAAAAGGAAAGAGAAGAAGAAGAGTCCTGCAATCATCTCCTAAAAAAAATTATAGAAGTCTAACAATTGTAGTTTATACAAGTATTTTTGAGAGGGAGTTAAAGTAGTTGAATTGTTGGAACATATAATATGTTCAACATGTCGAAAACAAACAAGTGTAGTATAACTACATATACAACGTTAAAAAGAACCGATAATAATTAGGCATGTTCAGTAAAAAGCATTTAAGGCCTGCTTTTTTCGTTGGGAAATAAGATTGTTAAATAGTATGGATTAGAAATGATTGAAAGGGATTGGAATTTTTTGGTATGGCTTGTAAAAATTGAAAAGGATTGAAAAAAAAAATTTGGAATGGAAATGAATGAGAAAAAAAATAATAAGTACTACAAAAGAATGAGATTTTTTTGGAGATGACTAATGAGAATTAGGAAAGATTGAGGAAAATTGAAAATTGTCTATTTAACAACGAAAAGAAGAGGCCCTAAGTCACTCTACAACATAGTATCCTAAGAGCAGTAGCAGCGGGCGTGAAAAAGGAGAATGCGAGTCCCATTACTGTCACATGTCACAAAATGAGGGGAGAGAGAGAAGAGTTGCATGCGGAGAAGAACGCCTGTGCGTGTCCCCCGCGTTGCAACTTTTTGGTCATTTTAATATATTTTTTCTTCTTTTTTTTTAAATAAATAATTTTTAAATGATTAAAAAAATAGATTGTGTATTATAAGGTGAGTCCATGATAAATATTTTTATTAGATGATTAAAATTAGAGTTCCATATGTTGAAGAAGCGATGGAATGCAAATTCCAAAATTATGGAACTTTCGCTGACATGACAGGCCAGAGTTTCAAAACTCTGACTGGGAATGCTCTAAGTCACTCTACAACAGAGTACAGACATTATTTCCGATAGCATATATTTTGTATATTGTCAAAATACTTCAACCAAGAACAAGTACAAATACCATGATAGCCGTATCCTTAAAAATTAAAATCTTTTCCCCTTGTTAAAAATCATTTACAAAGTCAGTGACAACCTAAGCTAAGCACAGCAACACTTCTATCAGCAAAGAGTTGTCGCATTCATTAACAGAGGTCACCATCTATTAGTGTCTACAACACATGAAACATGTAAGATAAATAAACACAAGCTAAGCAGCTAAATCCTCCTCAGCCGTCTCCTCATCAGTCTCAGGGTGCTCGCCGTCTGAATCATACACCTCTACCCCGATAGTCCCGCTTAACATGTTCAGAATCTGCTCCCAACCCCTGACATGCCTCTGAACCATCTCAGGTGTCACGGTGATCTCAACATTCCCCTCGTCAATGCTGGAAGGGGCACAAAACTGGGCTTGAGGGTTGTAAATAAGTGCAAACCTTCCAGATGGCTCAAGTGCTTCCACCCCGAAAAGAGGCGACAGTGAACGCCCCAAAACTTGAACATATGCCACACTGCAACAGACGTGATGAAAATTAAGGCGAATTTAGCTACGAAATTCAATTGAGGAGCTGCTTTGGGAAAAGATTTGCTGGAAAAGACAATACATGTGCTGAACCATGGAAAATATTGCAAAAGGCATCACATTTGAGGAATGGTAAGGGCAAGTGCTTCATTTTGAAGAACTAGTGCGAGTTTTATTTTTCTATCCTTTTTGGGTCAGAAAAAATTAGAACCATAGCGGCGTAAAAGGAATCATGTGCATAATAACAATGACATTGCCAAGTACATGCTACTTGACAAGAAATCTAAACTTTCAATGGGCAGAAAGCCTCATACAATAGCAAGCAGAGTTTTGCCAGGGGGCGAGATACCCAATCTATAGAAGAATAAATTTGTTTGAAGCCAACAGAGCTTGACACATAAATGAGATCATTGCCTCTTGGGGGATACCCAACAGGAACCCACCCATGATAGAGGAGCATATGGGAGTCCAAACTGTGAAATCCTGCACATCCTGCTCAAGCCTCAAAGGGCTGTATAACAGCCACTTGCGGACTAGCTGGCATCTCCATGGACACAATCCCTAGCCTCTGTCCTGGAAAGTGGACATGCAAACGTCCCATCCGGGTTACAACATCCTACTCTCTCCAGCATGGCATGTCAATATCATTCATATTTACAAGATGAACCCCCCCCCCCCCCAAACAAAAAAAGACTGGGAATTGAAAGCAAAGGCTATATCAATATATAGAAGCCAAAAAGAATCTCAGGAACTGTTTCATGAAATACTAGAGACAAACCCAGCCGTCCTCCAGGTTCAAAGATAACGCGGATTTGAGGATCAATAGAATAATATAGCAGTCATAGTCTAGATTGGGAATCAACAAATATGATGAATCATCTACCAGAAAACATAAATTGACGCTGAAATGATTGAAATCTGAACACGTGAGTTAGCAGGCAAACTGACCATATATAATACAGGTCATCCATTTCTTGCCTCTGAATTCTACCAAGAAGCTCTATCTGCAAATATCCACCAATGCAAAGAACAGGCTGTGGCAGCTTGAAGTTCTGCAGGCAGCTCTCCTGTTCCAAATAGTATGTTGAAGAGCACATGCACTGAAAATACCAATTTTGAAAACCACCTCCTTTCAAGGAGCTATTTCTATAACTGACCAACTTCATACATCAGCTTCTATACGAAGGAAAAAGGCATGACAAAGCATCTTAGTGTTCCATTGTTCCAGATTGCTATAGCGAGGATTTTATTTGAACATTTTTATTATCATCATTATTTGTCTTAAAGGTTCAGCTTCCAGCTGTAGTTTTCACTTGCAGTTATTTTTAGGATCACGGTGAGAAGTAACAGTGTAATCGTTTTTGTACATAACTAAAAGACAATTGTATTTTGGAATATGGAATTCCATTTGAAAGGCTCATGTATTTGGGCTCACTTTGTGTCCCTTTGACCATTTTTAACGAATGCACCAAGCGGCTAGCACTGAGACATGAAAAATGCACAGCAAAGCACCAAACCCCCCCTTTCCCCTTTAAGTAGTAAAAAAAGTTCCCGAGAATTTACTAAAAGTAATCAATTTGTATTGTTGTACTTTTCTCTATAACTACAACTACTGCAAGGCTACAACCATATACATTTTGAAATTTACAGCAGCAACAGCATCAAAATTCAGAATCGAACTTTTTCTCTCAAACTTCGAACAATCAAAAGGAAGTATAATATAAGTTTCAGAGTGGAAAGCCTCTAATTTTCTTTCTTTTGGTAATTACTACAAAGGGCAAAGCCTATCAAATGACCAACAAAAAAAATTAAAATAAACAGGGAACATCACTTTATATGGGTACAACTATTAACAGTCACAGCTTCCACGAGAATAACAATTGAACAAGTCACAACATAGACATAACTAGAAAGGAATAATCATATCTGAAAGATGAATAGCAACAGGAGGAATTGCCTATAAGTGTTTCACTGACCTGAACCATAGGAAATTCTTGTGAAGTGTATGTCCACACAAACTTCTCCACAGATGTCCGACTTTCATGGCCTTTACAATCTTGTTCATTATCATCAGGCAATATTCTGTATCCCATATGGAAGCGCACCGCTTTGGCAGAATATATGGGGGAATTTGTTTGGAAAAAAGCTGCATGGTAGAAACCAAAGCTACTGACAAATGAACATGGGACACCAGAAAGGGACTATGTATTAATTAGGGTGCATACAATTCATACCTTGAAACGGCCGAATATTTATCTCAGTAATGACACAGAAGTCAGAGATTAACTTATAAGTAAGCGTCTCGGGCACTTCAGGATTACTTTGTCCTGAGCTTGACCAGTACAAAGGTCTACCTCCAATTCGATCCCTTGATTCTAGAGTGTTATGGATACCCTCTTCTGGATAATTATCAGTGCTAGAAGCACTTATCGCATCTGCTAGACATTCACCCACATAAGATGAAGTAAGGTCTCTGGCCAATGTGGTATACAATCTGTGCTCTTCCTTTAGATGCTCCCATTCAACGGAGCTGCTGCAACCGACACCTGCACACTTCTCTGGCGTGCTGCTTACATCCATCACACGAGCAATACCGCATAATTGAGGAAATAATTGTAAGCACAGATGCTTGCATATTCCATTCATTATGACTGCAGGAAACCAAAATCCAATATTAAAAAATAAAGTCACTGTGATGACCCTCAACTTCAAAGAATTTGACCTAACTCTCTCCATGCTTACGAGTATTAAAGGGTGACAATGATAATACCATTATTAGCTAAAAATAGAAATAAAAAATCTAACCCCTATGCAGAACTGCAGAAAGAAACATCAAGGAGCAAAATGAAAATGCTGTTGACCCCTAGGAATTTCTGCAGCGGGAGAACAGCTTTTTGGGGGGTAGGAAAAATCAACCAGTGCACATTACAGGATTCAGCTGTTCTCTACGCTCTGACAGTGCTAGCCCGTTCTTTAGTCTCTATCAAGATAGGCAAGGTCTCCCCGGTGAAGATACTTCCTCATGCACACAAGATGATTCAAATCCTGCCTCCTGAATCTATCCATCAAGCCCCTCACATTATCACAAATATACAAATTACATGTGAACAGGCATACAGCTGCTCAATCAAATTTGGCTTATTATTACTGGCAGATCTAGGATATTAATCATGCAAGGTTGACTTATATTATCTTATAAATACGTCTAAACTATGGGTCAACCTCTTAATAATATTTTTTCCCCCTCTAGGATTCTATACCACAAATATATATCTAAGGTTTATGGATACTTGCATCAAATCTCAAAAGCTGCAGGGTCGGCTGAACCTGCTTGCAATACATACGATTCCTATGGTCATTAATTAAAGTTAGATTCAAGTGTCTTGGTAAGTACAATATGATTTGTGGGAAGATTTGTTATGAAGAACCCCACGATGCCTTATGGTCTGAATTGTCAACTAATCTGGACAACTGGTAAGCTGTGCTACTTGGACTCTCATTTTGCATCAAGTACCCATGTCAGACACTCAAAGATGCGTGTGGACATCGATTCTTCATTCTAGAACAAAAATGTAAAAAAAATTTCAACAATCTGCCGAGCCCAACAATTCCAGTTCGAATGAACTGATTCGGCATGAGATCCATGGCAGATACCCGACACGTCAATATGGGCATGGCCAAGTCCAAGTAGCATGGATGGCAAGAAAATCCAGTGGCCACGAATGCTTCTACAGTAGATCTTCAGATCCAAGCAGTTAGATATAAAGACAGACGTTGTTCTGTCAGAATGAAGCATGATGTTTGCAGCTAAAAATACAATCAAATTGATGATATCAAATAAGCACCATGAGCTTGATATATCCTACCTGAAGAATACCTCATCACTCAAGCTTAAAAAACCTCTAAAAAGTCATAATGTGTTCAACTCACACATTTTCTGGATCTCGAATAACCACCATTGTCTCAATCCCTAAGAGACATCTCAACTACTTCAAACTCAGAAATTTGAATTTCCCTACAGTGTAATTCATAAGCCTGACTCTGCAATATGGTGATCTAATCAGAGAAAGAAGGATGTACAAGTAGAAGCTATAGCACATCAGAAAACCTCATTGTATTCAAACCATTCACTTCTATTTGAAGCCATCTGTAACCTATAAAGACTAAGGCCCAAATCTAGGGAGGTCTGATGCTTAGAGAAGTTGCAAAAAATATTCTAGCTTCTGCACAACATAATGTAAAGCTTAAACATGTTCTACAATAAAGGTGATCCTTGAATGCTAGCATTTGAATCATGACAAAAGGACACTCTGTCACATCAATGCCATAAAACGCCATGAAAGAAGTGGCACTACCAGCATATAACATCAAAAGAAACTACTACACAGTTGATCAAATAGACAACAGATCTCAGGGCATATACCCTCTCATCATGGATGTTTGAAGTCGATGAAAGTAGCACCATACTACCAACAAGGATATCAGACAAGTCAAAATGAGCAGAATATAGCATTCACAAGACACAAGTACTCATACAGTTCAAGAAACAAAATGGGGTGATTCAAATGCACTAGACCTTGATTAAAATCAACATTAAAAGTCCAACTAAGCACTTACCAAAATCATGCCAGCTTCGTGACACCGAACTAGCACGGACAATATCAGCAGGATCATACAGGCACATCAAAATCTTAGTAGACACATCAGGGTCGAGCGCTTGTAATAAGTCCCAATCGCTTTCCATTTTCACCACAGCTTCTGAATTGTTCCCCCAACTCAAAAACCTAATTCCCAAAGACAGTTTCAAAATTAGACCACCATATTCACAATCACATTAATTTCAGAATCCGACTGAAAGTATTTGCTGAAATACAAATGCAGCTCAGCTGAAATTTTATAAACATCAAACCCTAAATAAAGCACATAAATTTCGACACGACATGCAGAACTAAAGTAGTTAAACACAAATTTGATGCCTAAGAATTTGAATTAACAATCGAAGGCTATAGATGAAACTGGAGAAATGATGAAACATTTAACATTCACAAATTTTACACTGAACTGAATGGGGTTGAGAGAGAGAGAGAGGAATACGAAAAGCAAATTCAACCAATTGGAGGAAGAAGAGGAAAGATGCGAAGTATAGCTCGAAAGTCTTACCTTTCTTCGCAGATTAGAACATGCAAAACAAAGCAATGCAAAGCAAAACCCTAGGAGAGAGAAAATCCGAGTGTTGAATTGATCGTTTTGCCTCGCACTCGAGGAAAAAACTTGATTTGGATTTACGACTCGTAATGTGAAGCCAACGTACACGGATTTCTTTCCCGCTACCTTTTTGTCATTTCATTTCTTTTTCTAACCCGCAAAAATTATTAGATGAAATTGTCTCATATAAGAATTATTATAAGATGAATTATTTTAAAGATGATTTTTTAAAATAATTAATAATATATTTTAAAATTAATTTTTATTTAAAAATGACTAATATATTATCTAGAAGTATAGTCACTCTCATATGACCTAAATAGTCATCCCAAGTATTGTTAAAAAAACACCATAAAAGTATCCACCTCATAGTACGTCCTATGTATGACGGTCTTCTACAAGACTTACTAGCCATTTCTTTAGAGACGGAGGAGACCTATCAAATGGGTTATTCGATTTATAAGATTCAATTCGTCTCAATTTTGATTGGGTAATTTACAATTCGAGTTGATTTCTGGTATGTCATATTTGGTACAAGACTTACTCAGGTCGTTTTCAATTTTATGTCCACTTCGAATAGCTATTTCAGATTTAGATTTAGATTTAGATTCGGGTAATTCAATTGTAATCACTTTTGTTTAATGCAACTAACTGTTTTGTTAGCTGGTAACTATTTCACCGAGTAATATCGATTGTAATGGCTCATTGCTATGATCTATTTAACCCCTTAGCTATCTAACTAGTTGGTTGAAGAGAATATAACCAATAAAATTAGTTGTGAAGTAGTTAGTAATTGCAAATTAAATAAATTAACCAAATAGCTTGCTACAATACATTAATTTTATTAATTCAAAGTCACTACAATACCAAAGAATAAGACGGGGGCTTGGAGCATCCATCATCATCTCTAACCTACTTGTAACACATCATCAAATACAATACTCAAAAAATCAAACTCTATTTGGTAAAAAAAAAATACCAAATCTCACATTAAGGAGTACAATATTTTAATTTTATTATATTACCTTATTATAACTCCTACAGATGAAAAAAAAAAATGAGCATAGTTTTTGGAATTGTATATAAACCTCGCAATAATCTACATGGTATGCGATTAATGGCTAGAATTATAAAGTGAATGACAACTTGCACTACTTTTTCATATGCATGGGACCCCCTCTTATTCTGGGTTTGCCCCGATTTGAACCCACAAATTAGATTTCTTATCCCAAATATGGGAAACCACAACAATGAGAAAAGATAATTTTGACAAATTTACATTTGAGTGAGATTAAGGGTGTGTTCGGCAATAGCGTTTTGAGTAGCGTTTGGTGTTTTGACTAAGTTAATACACTCATCACGTAATTTTGAGTGTTCGGTAACGTAGTGTTTTAACTAACATTTCAAGTAACGTTTAGCGTTTTAAGTAGCGTTTTGGAAAAGCTAATAGTATTAACGTTTTACATTCAAAAGTAGCATTTCACATTTTTTTTTTACCAAAAATTACCCTTTGAAAATTTTATCTTTGGAAATTATCTATGTCATTTTATGTCAATTTACATTAACTGGCTAATCCAACAGTTAAATTTATCGAACACATTTTATTCAACTGCTCTTCTAAACAGCTATCCGCTAGCAGTTAAATTAAAAACGTTATCCGTTGTCTGAACAGTTATCCGCTATCTAAACCGTTATCCGCTACTTGAACCGCTAATTTTGCCGAACAGGACCTAAATGTGGGCTCTATTGTGATATTCGTAACACCACTTTTTAATATAACTCATCGCATGAAAAAATTGCCAAAAAGATCAAACAAATTAGTTATTCGTTTTTTTCTAATTTTTGTCTGAAACATCTATGAGGCAACTAACTTGATTTCACTACCACAAGAATGTCTAAACTTGATTGCCCCCCCCCCCCCCCACCCACCCAAAAAAAAGCGAATGTCTAAACTTCAGTCTTCAAAATACAAAAACACATAAAGTTATCTTTTTTAAAAAAACACACACACATAAAGCTGTGGAGAAAGGAGAAATCTTACTTCCCAAACATTTTTGGAGCATTTTCTTAATGTTCATTTTTTTAACAATATTTTTGACTTGTCACTTTAAAGACATTCGATAAATTAGAACAGTAATCTACATCTTTATCCAATAGCGGATCTAGACATTTAGATTTCAATATATATATATATATATATATATTAAAAAATAAAGTTACAATAATACACAAAATACAATAGTCTACTATTACACTTGTCGTTTATGTTTTTTCATATTTGAAATCGATGCATGATAAAGTTATTAGAAAATGTGTCAAATTTAAAATGTTCACTATATAAGAGCATATGTAATGGTGATTCATAATTTTAGATCAAAAATGGGGGTCATACCCTCCACATCATCCCACAAGCCAACTTTTTCTCCCTTCTCTACATCTTATGGATCACCAACTTGGATCACCAAATAAAATAATATTTTATAGACCCCACTACTAATATATTATTGGGTTTTAGACTTTTAAGAGCTTAATTAGTTAGCAAAAAAAAAAAAAAGGAGAGGGAAAATATGTGGCGGGCGGATCACGGCTGTGAGCTGGACCGTGGGGCGAGCGAAGCGGATCACTGATGCATGATATTGTTTGGACCGTGAGCCAAATTTTTGACACGCGAGTCTTGCATTGGAGATGCTCTAACAAACTATTTATGGACTTAACCCCTCAATTTAGTCATTTTGGTCTGCTTTTGGCATATTACTTTCGAAACTCAACCGAAAAGAGAACTAGGACTAGGAAGAATGGAAGATGACTACAGGAGAGAGATTCAGAGAGTCATAGAGTAAGAGTGTGGGATGGTAGAGAGGTTGAGCTGTTGGATATGTTGTCTTAGATTGCTTCTGAGTTTTAGCCCATCTTTACAACTATATTTTTTATTAAAAAAGAAAAATTACGATTATTAGTAGTTGGGTCTGCTAATTGTAAGGATATCTTAGACTTGTTGGACCTATTTTAGGGGTGTCAAATTATGATAACTTTAACCCTTTTAAATAACAACTTGGAACTTTTTTTGAACTAGAGGTGTCATGGACACCCCTAGCTATAGTGAAGATTTGCCAATGCCTTTATCACGAGGCAAACATTAAAGATATCGTTACACACTAGAAAGATTAAAAAGACTGAAAATTTTTCAATATAAATTAATAGTTTGGAAAATAAATGTCAAGATTCTTGCAATAAAATCCATTTTTGACAATACATTAGATCAAAATAAAGTTGTCCCAACAATGAGATCGGTGTTATTATTTCTAACAATTTGGTTGTTACAATTCTAACGAGGCTGAATACTATCTAGGCCATGTAAAATGGCTATGGGCTATTTACAACATTATGCATGGACACACCATCTTACAAACCCCAACAAACTACTTGTATGCCTAGGCTTTGCCTATCTCGTCTGGTCTGAAAATACCAGACTAATAACACATCTTTCATCAGAAGAACTAAAATTTCAAAGCCATCAAATCTTTCTCTCCTAAATTTGACAAACAATTAAAAAGATCAAACTCCCTCAACTATACTTTTGGGGCAGATGAAGACTGAATCCAAAGAGAGGCCGCCTTTGATGTGGGTGCAATCGATCTGTGTCAAAGCGAACTCGATCTTTGTCAATTTATTTGAATCCTTGATGACAAAATCCCCTCCATGGTATAGGATCCAGGACCCTGGATTATCTAGATGACATTCTGAGACAACATGCTGACCGTCGGATGTGGTAAGCTGGAATCGAACCGGCTTGATTTCCCATCCATGAATGTGTTCAAGGTTGCAAATTCGGCGGCCAAATTTCTTTGAAGATTTGCCAAGGTGAAGTCTGAAAAAGAGGCTGTATGTGTCTGGTGGAAACTTGAATTCCAACTCCCCACTCACTTCTAACCACCACATTTGTACAAGGTATGCCACTGTCTGGAATCTAATAATGGAGGAACATACACTTGACAGTTCATTCAAATCAAAATCGTGCAGAGTTTTCAAAACATGGACAATATAATAACAACTGGGATGCCTACTTATCTTGAACACTCATAGTTGAGTCTGAGTAACGTATTATCACTTTGTATATCCTTTCTTGCTAACTCTTGTAAAATTCAAAACCTCCATTTTCCGTAGTAGGGTGCTCGTTCAAATATTTAGATGATTAAGGGAAGACGTTACGTTGTAGACAACATAGCTTATGTGAAACTTATTACAATTATTATTAGCAAACTACATGATATCCAAGTTTCATACGAAACTATTTCTATAAGCGGTCTATACGTTTACGTTCCTGATTGGAGTGTCCAATAATTCATTAAAAGTCAAGACTCTAGAACATTTCACATCACATCCTACTTGAAGCAAAAATAAAAAGTTGGCATATAGCCTAGGTAAGCTAAGGAATAAAACAAAAGAATAAAACCCCACACCCTTCAACGGGGGCAAAAAAAGAAAGGCAAAGCATATACATGTTATTGTTAGACTTAGTTACCTTGATTCCTCATTGGGAATGCGATTCCAATACCTTCTGTCGTCAATCCCTGTAATTGAGAGTGCCTTAGATGAGATTGACAAGCATATACCTCCTGTCTTCTTGTCCAACCACATTTCCTTCATCAAAGAATCAATTCCACAAATTAAATTGCTATTAATCATCTCTATACCAACAAATCTAGTGCAAATCTCAATTGAATGTGAACCATTCTTATCTTATCTTGAATAAATGTGGGCAAAGATTAATATGAAACCAACTCAATCTGAAATGCAATGAAAAGTTACAGATCTGACATGACACAATTGAATTCTGATCCAAAATAGATATTCGATCATGTAGTGTGGCAGTAAGTCATTCACGGTCCTGTTCGTCAAAATTAGCTATTTAAGTATCAGATAGAAGTTCAGGTGGTGGAGAGCTGTTTAGATAGCAGATAGCGGTTTTTATTTGGCTATTATCAGATAGCTATTTAGATAAATGGTTGAAGCAACTGTCTTTGATAAAAGGAAGATTGATCAGCTTCACATTCTCTGATTTTCATCAAAATGCTTTGTATATTTGCATGAAAAATGGTGTGGCAGATACCCATGCACCTGTTTGATTCAAACATCAACATCACTGTGATTATTAATTTTCAAAGAAATCACAAAACTTTATCTTCACAATTTTCAAAATTGATAGTGACGTGATATTTGCATTTATTTTCCCCCCTTTAAAACTATAGGCCCTGTTTGGTTGTATCAGCTGTTTGATAAAAAAGAGCTGTTTGACACTTCTTTAGCTGTTTTGATCAAGTCAAACAGCTAAAGAGGTGTTTGGTAAACAGCTGTTTTACCCCAAACAGCTCTTTTTCAAACAGCTAATCT
>JACYFF010031954.1:4208567-4226249 GCA_017589665.1 Selenicereus undatus | reverse complement strand
GGAAGAGGGGCTAAGCCCCTAAAAGAAATTTATTAGAATTTGTCCTTCCGGGGCCAGTAGACACCCCTAGTATCAGCAATCAGTGCATCCTTTATCGCCATAGGGGGCGATGGATAATTTATAATCCGTGTTTCCGCCTCAATTCCCATATTAGCTAGTCTATCCGCTACTTGGTTGGCTTCGCGATAACAATGAGCAATTTGAAACTCCCAGTCTGTATTCTTGAGTAAGTCGGTGCAATGCCGTAAGAGGCCTGTGTACTCCGGGCTCCAAACTGTGTCGCCTAGCAGCATGCCCACGACGACGCTCGAATCAAGTTGAACACGTAACTTGCGGATCCCCAGTCGGGAGGCGAGTTTGAGACCTTGCAGCACGGCACGAATTTCTGCTTTCACGGCCGAGCATGATCCAAGTTGTTCAGAAAAACCCCCGTACCAGTCGCCTTTATCATTTCGTATTACCCCACCTGCTCCCGCGGGCCCAGGATTGCCTCTAGCTGCTCCATCGGTGTTAAGACTAAACCATCCCTCCGGCGTTAGTTCCCATCTGACCAGTTGAACTGGCGTTGTCGTCCTCAATGCTGCCCCCTGGGAGGAACTGATGCTATTTAGCGCTTCGATGGTCTCATTGAACCGAATTTCCAGGAAGCGTCCTTTGTCCAAGTTATCAGCTTCCGTGTCCCCAAAACAGGCCCTACATCTCCATTTCCACATATACCAAGTTGTAAGTAGAAACTTTGTTGGCCAGTTAGGATCTTCACGATTTGCTGTGGCATTGGTCATGAACCAATCGTGGAGCTCCAGTTGTGACCCTATAGGGTGAAGACCTTTGTAATCAAGTGCTTGCCATACCTGGAGGGCTTGTGGGCATCGACGAAAGACATGATCCAAGTCCTCCGTATCAGCACCGCAAATTAAGCACTGTGGCTGAGGAGCCATGTGCCTTGCATGTCGCACTGCATTGGTGAGAAGTTTATTATGCATGACGAGCCAAGTAAATAATCTAACCCGATGAGGCACTGCTGTTCGCCATACCCATCTCCAACCCGAAGTCGTTTGGATGCTTTGTTCTCCACGAACTATGGTTAGCGCCGACTTGATGCTAAACTTGCCCGAACTATGTGCCACCCAGTAGAGGCTGTCACCTACTCCATCTGGGGCTAGCTCAAATGAAGCAATTCGTTGAAGGAGTGCTGAGGGAAGATACTGGGAAAACTTATTCTAAGCCCATCCCACGCCTGGAATCCAATAGTCCTTAACCAAAAGGTGTTGTTGCTCCTCCGGGACAGCGTTGGTCGTCTGGGAAAGAAGTGTCATACCATCAATCCACTTGTTCGTCCAGAACTTAGTTCGACGACCATCCCCTATGGCATGCCCTACACCGTCCTTAGCGAGGTGAATATTGTCCATGATACCTCTCCAGGCATTGGATGCTCGACTATCCATCCTCATATTGTTGTAATTATTGTCTCTGTAGTATTTGCTTCGAAGGACTCTTGCCCACAAATTCGTAGGTTCGGTAGCTAGCCGCCAACTCAACTTCATGAGATATGCTGAGTTCAATTGTCGCATGCTTCTCAAGCCCAACCCGCCGGCTTCTTTCTCTCGTGTGACCACCTCCCAGGACACAAGGTGAGGTTTCCGTTCAGCTATTGTGCCCCCCCATAGGAAGCGCCTCAGTTTACGGTCCAGCTCATCACACACTGCTCTCGGGATCCTGGCTGTTTGCATCGTGTATGCCGGGATGGCCGTGACCGTGGCTTGAATAAGCGTGGCACGTCCAGCCATTGAAAGGCACTTCGTCTTCCAACCAGCTAGCTTCCGATCCACACGCGTTATAATTTCTTGGTAGGTGGCCTTGGTTACTCTTCCGTTTATCGTAGGGACACCTAGATATTTGCCGAGATCATCCGTTTTCTGGGTGCCCAGAATGTTGCAAATTCGGTCTTGTATCCCGTCACTTGTGTTTGGCGAGAAATAAATACTCGATTTCTGGGTGTTAATTCGTTGCCCCGAAACCGAGCAAAATCGCTCCAGGCAATCGTGGATGATCCGGGCTTGATCCTCGGTTCCTTCAGCAAAAAGGACAACATCGTCCGCGAACATGAGATGAGAAATTTGGGGCCCTCCACGGCTAGCTTGTAGAGGCTTCCATCGACCCAACTGACACTCTGCTTCGATGATGTGCGACAACCGTTCCATGCATGCCACAAAGACATAAGGTGATAATGGATCTCCCTGTCGGATCCCTCGGGTGGGTTGGAACGTTTCAGTAGGCATACCATGCCATAAGATGTTCAGGGAGCATGTGGAGATACATTTCATGATCGTAGATCGCATAACCGTAGGCAGTTTCATTTTTTCCAAAGTATCCTGGATAAATGCCCACTGCAAACGGTCATAAGCTTTTTCAAGATCAAGTTTTATCACCATCCAACCCCGGCTTCCGGACTTTTTACGCATTGAGTGTAGTAGCTCTTGGAGAATAATGATGTTGTCGCTTATTTGCCTCCCCGGAACGAAGCTTGATTGCACTGGTGATATGAGGTCAGGGAGTATTTTCTTGAGTCTATTAACAATGCACTTCGTGATGATTTTATAAACGACATTGCAGAGGCCAATCGGCCTAAACTGCGTCACCATCTCCGGATGGGTGGTTTTGGGGATTAATGTGATGAAGGTCTCATTCAACCCTGCCGGAATCTCCTTCCCTCGTAGTACATCCAGAACGGTCTCCTGAACTTGTGTCCCCACAAGGTCCCAGTACCGTTGAAAGAAAAACGGTTGGAAGCCATCCGGTCCCGGAGCTTTTAGGGGACCCATGGCCTTGAGAGCCTCCCAAACCTCCTGATTTGTGTATGCCTGTTCGAGCCAATGTGCCGATTCAGTTGAGAGATTCGGGTAATAGGCCATTAAAGTACTGCCTAGAGGAGGGTTAGAATCTGTTTCTGCAAACATAGCTTGAAAGTGGTTAACGACCACCTCCCGGATGCGAGTTGGGTCGTTTATCCATGTGCCATCCGGCCCTTTTAATCTGTCGATGCGGTTGAGCTTTCGACGAATAATCGTGGATGCATGGTAGTACGTTGTATTCCGGTCGCCATCTCGTATCCAATCCACTCGAGATTTTTGTTGCCAAAGTGACTCAATTTGGTCGAGTGTGGTGTCGAGCTCTTTACGGAGTCGCATTTCCAGCTTAGCAAGGTGCCGGGATCCACCACTATCCAAGGTGCGTTGGACACCCTCGATCCTTGCCCACAAGTTACGCTTTTTTCGGAACAAGTTGCCAAAAACTTCTTTGTTCCAGTTTGTGAGCTCCTTTGCTAATGTCCGCATGTTGGCCCTAAGTTGGGCATTCGGGTTCCAACTGGCTTGAAGCACCCCTGTAAAAGTGCCGTGGGTCGTCCATGCTACATGAAATCGAAACGGCTTATGAGAAGGATTATGAGCCGCGAAGCCTGTGGGAGCAACTAAGAGGGGTGTGTGATCTGACTGATTTTGGATTAGATGGCGCACAGCTCCTTCTTGAAACTTTAGTCTCCATGCCGTATTGCACAATGCCCTGTCCAGTCGAGCTCTTAATAGCCTTTTGGGAACAGCTTTTTATTAAAATTACGATACTACCCAGAAGTTCAAGAAAATTACACTCATGCCATTGATTAGCCTTTCCTCTCCCTAGCAGTTCCATAATCAGCTTGACAACATCGCTTCAAGTTTAGTCGCGACCAGACGACATTGAATATTATAAATTAATATTTCTAAATTACTCCATTGGGAATTTATTTTGGTAGTTAAATGTAATTTGATTGTCCTCACCCCAATTATTTGAAATATGAGCTTTTGGTTGAGGTAGGTTGTCACTTATGTTGTAAATCATGTTTTATTTGAGATAAATTCAGTGACATCAAATCATTTGAAATCTATGCATATTTCACTTAACAATAAAAATATACATTTAGGTTCATATAAATTTAATTCATAAATTGAAAAAAGTAATGAACACAAACTACTCAAACTAGAAGAAAATAAAGTTCCAAGTATGAAATTCATTTGAACATAAGGGCAATATTGAAATTTTATCAAATATACATTCCAGAAACAGCTAACTTTACCAAACACTTTTTTTGCAAACAGCTAATTCAAACAGCTAATGCAAACAGTTAAATCAAACAGCTAACAGCTAACGGCTAATACAAACAGCTAACAGCTGTTTACCAAACAGGGCCATAGTTATCATTAAGCAACTTCACTAGAATCCTATCTCATCCTATTCACACGTACATTCATCAATGCCAACCCCCCCCCCCCCCAAAAAAAACCCAAATTTCAACACCCGCAAAGGGAGGGTTTATATAGGAATATTTAGATTCATCAATGATAGTCGATTTTATAATTTTGAAACAAATATAAAAATATGAAGACTAAAATTATCACGAAAATTTTCAAATTGAAACTTGAATCGGGTCCATATTTCTGAACAAACTGCAGGACTATGAGAGATACATAAAAATCTCTTGGCTTGAATAAAAATTGAGATTATGACTTACTAACAAACAACGACGATTTACATCCTGACATTGAAAGGCAAACAATAATCATTCATCAATTAGTTGGTTGGAAGATCTCTATAATCAATGTAAGGTTCATCCCCAATTGGCCTCGAATGGTACTGGAATTGAATTTTATGCTCTCCACCAGTGTTCGAATCATATTGGTCAAAATGTTCTTAGGAGAATTGGTGGTACTCTTGTAGGCTCTTTGTGGGCCTTGTAAAGGGGCCCAATAAACGGGCCGATTTACGAGCTAAAAGAAAAAAATAAAATAAAAAAAAGGAGGAGGGAGAGAGGGGTTATACCTTGGTGCCATCATCAAAGAGATTAGGGCGAGAAAGGCACGCAAAGATATCCTTCTTAGTAAACCCCACCAAAGCAGGAGGAAGAACCTCCCCATTTTTTTCATCACGATCTTCATGATGATCATGATTCATATGATTCAAGTTGAACAGTTTGTGGATAAGAAAGGTGTAATTGGAGGGCAATTTGGACTCCCAGACGAAGTCCGCCGAGGAAGCTCCCCGGAACGCCCGGTTGAGGCGGGCCAACCGGCATATCTCCGGCGGGTCAAGGTGGCCCAACACGGCCGCTATGCAGCTCTCCGGCATGTCCCCCAGACCACCGCCGCCGGCATCTTGGCACGCCGGCGATGACATGTGGGCCCCCATTTGGGCTAAGCTTGGATATGATGTTCTACTTGAATATAAGATTGGTTGGTTCAAAGTGGAGGATTTGATGTAATAATGTAAACTGTAAAGGTGTGTTGTTTGAGAGAAAGAGAGGGGGGGGGGGGGGAGTTATGCGGGAAGGTGTTGTGGTGTTTAGACTTTAAATGGCCTCCCAAGTGGCTGTTCACTTGTTAATTACTGTCACTCTACCCAATAAATATATCATACTCCCGTAATCACATATTCTCAACAGCCATATAAAAAAATATATCTTAAACAATTGATATATGACAAATATATGCCTGAAAAAATATACACGTGTACAATGAGAGCATGTGTTCCTGAAAGCACATAAGAAACTGTCCACTTTACCAGTATTAAATGGATATCTAAACTTAATTCTTTGTTTTTCTTTTTTGAGTTTGTTCATTACATTTTTTTTTTAAAAAGAAACATATACTTGTTATTTGTTTCAAAAATATTAGATTATTATTTTTATTATCCTTTTTTATATACATTTTAACTATAAGAATTAATGGTCGAAGAGAAGTTGGCTGGGTGGCCAACACTCCACAAGTCCTCCCCCCACCCAAGTTCAAACCAGGGGGCACAATTTTGCCTTTGTACAATTATGTGTGGAAGGTTTGTAGGCCTAGGCTTTAGTCTGGGCTTTGACATTCCCTACCCCTGAACCGTTCAGGTCCACTGGGTATCCCTAAGATAGGGGTCAGTGGACTTGGCCCGCTTACCCTTGTAAAAAAAAAAAGCTATAAGAACTAATGGCGAATAGTTACAAAAAGTAAAGAGTGATAAAATCTAGCATTAGCAGTATAAATACATGCATAGAAGAATGATTATAAGCAATATGTTTTTTTTTTTTGAAAAGAAGGAAGCTTTCATGAATACATAAGTTATATTGTTACAGACCTACAGCATAGGGTGAGGTAGGAGGAATTAAACTTGATGCATACCGAATACTGGATCAAGATTTTTTTTTTTTTTTGTCAACTAAATCTAGATGTTTGGATCATTATATTAATTGTAGAGTATGTGTAAGGGTAAGTTTGCCCAAATGTATGTCATTTTCGATCCTGCAAAAACGAGAATTACAATGATTATTTACTGTTATTGTTGTAACACCTATCTTTTTACTACGTAGCGAAATATTTTTTGAACTTTTTACCGAAATCACATGACACACAAAATTTCTTAGAATTATACTTCATCTACACCTCCTGTAATACTTTTAAAAAAAAAAAAAACCCTAACATTTTCACCTTTCGTGATCAGTTGATTCACTTCTTTTAGAGAATCAATTCAATGTATAACCTAAATTCAAATAATTCGAAAAGTTTCTAATCAATTTTGACTCAAAGGTTATAACAAATTTATTGCATTATTTATCAACATAAATGATGATTGTAACTTGATTATGAAATGGCTTGATGAATGGTTAATCATTTAAACCCATAGAACAGGAGATCGGGTATTCACTTACCTTGATCTATGGGACCATGCCAAACGTTCTAGTCTTCACGTCCATGAACATAGTTTTATTCAATTATATATACAACAACACCATCACCTTCAAGTGTGAGTCACATTTTCACCGGGCTTGAGGAGATCTAGATGTAGGCAACCTTATTATTAAAGACATATCTGTTCACAGAGAGACCGAATCTAAGATACCCACAAAAAAGGACTTTGTGAAAGTGTTTTAAATAAGAAACTAAAAATAAGCAACAGTAAATGAACTAAGCAATACTAATAAAGCATGTGATAGTAACTATGTGCATCATAAGTACAATATCGTAGAGGAAAGTATTATACCTAAACAAACAAAAGTAGGCTAATATCGTCTCTTCCCAGATGAATGCACTACCTGTGGACAAACACGACCTACGAAAAAAGAAAAATATCCAGAAACACACAACGAGTTATCGTATCCTACGACTATGAAAAGATAACTACAAAGTTGTCTCTCTATGATCCAGGACCTTAATCATACCCGACTATAGTCTCCTATCCTAAATCAGGTCTTCTGTCAGTCCTAAACCTTTCAAGTCTCTTATCCAATTATATATGTATAACTCAATTATAGATGTGGCCTAGGTTAGCTAGGCCAATCTTATCCAAATCCAATAAGCTCTTCAAAGACCAATAATTAAAGAATCCAACTCTCCAGTCTTTTTTATGCTTCTTTTCTCTTATCACAACAAAAGGGATACCCAATTCCAACCAATCTGAAGTCATTATTCTTCTTTTTTCATAAAAGAGGAGGGGAGGGGAGGGGGGGGGGGGGGGCGGTATTGATTTGCCACCCTCCCAATCCAAGAAGGAATCCACTATCCATCACGTCCTAAATCCATCAAGACGTGTCTATTGCTGTAAATGTAAAGCCAAAGCCACCCCTTTCGTGGATTAGAAAATTAAAAAGTGAAGTTTATTACTTGCCAACTAAGCAAAAGTGCAAAATTTAACAAAATGAAGGGCCTCTTTTCTTTTCTTTTCTTTTTTTTTTCCTTATTCCTTTCTTCATTGATTAGGGAATTATTCCCTGGGGTGGCCACTGTAAAAAAAAATTCCTTACAAAAAACACTGAAAAAATAATAAATATTATACATTAAGCATAATCTGTATAGTATCTGCTCATTTTTATAAAATGATCTAACAAAGCTAGAATGCTGATTCTATTCCAAAATAAAGTAAAATATTAAAAATATTCGATTTGAATTCCTTAGTTAAAATTTAAACATTTGTACTATTCTTTTTCTCTTACATTGACATCAAGGTGAAAAAATACTAAAATACAAACAAAAGAAATCAAAACTCAAGACCTAATGTATTTAAATATTCAATATTAATTAATCAACCAATAATATTACTAATATATTAGAGTGTCCTTGATCTGGAGATGAGTCAGCATCACATTTGAGCCACATAATTACATAACAATTTTGGTCATCGCCAACATGGCATTGGCATTAATAGTCGCCACCACAAATTAATTAATAAAGGCGAGAAAAATAATTTGCATTTTTCTATTTCATTATTGATTGATTGGTTGAGCTAATTATAAAACAGTAGAGGCAGAAATCCAATCCACAAACTGAGGGAAGTTTCATGAAAAAGATACATGCTTAGCTAAACTCAACTTTTTACATGCCACTTAATTAGGGGCTTGTTTGTTATGAGCATAACGTACTATCTGGTCTAATAATACCAACTTGTTAACTGTTAATCAAACCTAATTTGATATGCTCCAATCTGATCAAATCTACTAACCGTTGGTCCAATTTGCTCAAACATGCTCCAATCCACTCACAAACCTGCTTCTGAACTGATCTAATATACTAACTGCTAGCTAAATTTACTCCAACATACTCGTCAAACCTGCTTGGATCCACTCAAACTCAAACGTGTTACAACCTTCTCAAACTTGTTGCCTGTTCATCTAATATGTTTATCACGAATTTACCCTAAATCTTTATCTGTCTTACCACATGAGAAATAGTCACAAAAGCATATGAGCTTTACCGTGGTTTGATACCAAATAAATATGCCCGAACCAAGCGGTTATTGAGAAAGTATATTACCCCTAGTCCCCAACTAGAGGTGTATTGAGCGTAAGCCGAACCCTGTGCTTAGCAAAACTTCTGTGATCGGTATGCATGGCCATGTATGAGCCAAGTCTGGGCATATATGGATAACAAACACCGGCAAAAACAAAGCCAATGAGCCTGCACCACAAGCAAATAAACCGAATCACAGAGCTACAGCAAATGTGTCGTTATGTTGTCTCACTAAAATATATTCAATGATTATTCGTATATTCATATAGCATCCACCAATTGTAAGTTACCAAGTCATTATTTTGTGTCATGTGAGATGCCACATGTCATTCATACATTGTTTGTATTCAACTTTTAATATACATACATACATACATTCATATATATATATATATGATGTTTGCCATTAACAATACTGGCGAAGGCCTACAAAAGGTGGGCTGGGCCTCCCTAATGGACCTTTATATCGCTACAGAACCATTTGGCCGTTATGTTAAAGTTTGTCAATGGGTCCATTTCTAGGGTGATTATTCTTACTCCTAAACTGCCTAAGAAACTCCTTCTCTCTCTCTCTCTCTCTCTCTCTCTCTCTCTCTTTCAAAATATAAGGCAGTACAGGGAAGCAAGCGCGACTAAGAAACTTTATATGATACGAGAATACTCATTCTACCAGTACTCTGTTAAGTTTTTTTATTTTTTTATTTTTTATTGAGTTAGAAGGCATTTCATTATTCAAAGCTAAAAATAATCTAAGTTAAATATACTTAAATTGTAAAATTCTTAATAAATGACTTCCTACAAATAAAGGTGCGTCTACAATAAGATAAGTAGGTGTTTTACTTTGAATTTTAATCATGTCTTAGATATAATAATACTGGTGGTGGTACTGGTGGTTCCGTGGTGATGATGGCGAAACTATAACTTGCCGATTACTGGCAATAGAACACACGGTAATTTGCCTCCTTACTAGCATAAACTCTTACCTGCTATGACAACACAAACATTTAAATCGAAACAACTCATGAGTTTAGAGAATTAAAATGTTAAATATCAAACTTAAGCATTAGAATAAAATTGGAAAGCAAATAACTTTGACGAATACTTTTCTAATTAAAAGCAGTTCCCAACTTATAAGATTGCTCCTTATTATCTATTTAATTTACATACTCTTAAAAAAAAAAAAAAAACTCAAGTGTGGAACTTAAAAGGGCCCTATTGGAATTCATTCCAACAGATACGAAGGTTCTAACTTGTACACCCAATCAAGCAATCATAAAATTTTAAATATGTATAATCATATATATCACTTTCATCGACTTTGGAAGTGTCTCATTGGTCCATAGTTAGCTAGAGTAATTCACAACATGATAAAAAAAAAAAAAGAAGGTGCGTTGATCATATTAAAAAAAAAATCCAAATTGAAGTAGTAATTTTTAATAAAAATCCATCCTCTATTTTTACCGTTCTTTTTGTTAAAAAAATAAAATTTTTGTAGTCCAAATTATGTCACCTTCTCATGTTTATAAACTTGAATCTATGCTATAAGTATTGTAGTTTTCTTATTTCTTTTAAGGACTCATTTGACTCAATAGAGGACTCATTAAAAAGGACTATCGTTGGTTTTAAGAGCATATATCAAACCAAGTCCAATATAAACCTGAATCTGTTGCGTGAAAATTAGACTATTCCATTTAAATTTAAATATCATAGGGTTTCTTTTAAGAATAATTAAAGTTGATTAATGGGCCCATTTCTAAATAAATAATAAATACTATAGATATCCAAGGTCATGGGACCTATGAGGTAACCTTCTTGCTTTTCTACCTTAGCTTGTGCATGAATCACAAGATTCATAGGCATGCTCAAAGAAAGGTATTTTCTACTGTGCTATGACTGTTGCTAAAAAGATTCTTATTTTCACAAAGTTATAGAGGAAAAGAAGGTAATAATTTGGTATAATAAAAAGATATGTAGATTAAGGGTACGTTTGGTAGGGTTGAAATTTATTTTTCGAAAAATGATTTTCTCATTTTACGGTGTTTGGTAAAATAAGGAGGGTAAGTTTGTTTTCAGGGGAAAATTATTTTCCCTAGAATGAAGGAAAATATTTTCACTTTGAACGGAACGCTTCTTTGGCATTCACACGGTTTCACATTCTTTCAATTTCCCGTGTTTCTCGACATATGGTTCGAATATTAAGGCAGCGACATATAGTTCGAAGATTAAGGCAGCATATTAAAGATTAGCGAAACTGTATCATCCAGATACCGATCCCGGTAAATCTAACAACCATGGTTTCATCGAAATTCAAAACGCTCTGCAATTTATTGCCAGGGTTAACAAGATAGCGAAACTCACTAGGTTTTTTCTCTTCTTTGTTTGGATTCCTACTCGAAGGTGGGAAGTTAATAACCGGTGCTAGCATCAAGTTGTTGGCAGTAGGTAAGATCATCAAATTAACAAATGTGTATATTATTACAACTTTAATCTGGATGACACCACTATTGTAATATAATTCCTCAAAGAACAACATATAAATTCCCATTTTTCTAAATATATTACTTATTTTTGTTTTTTCGCTAAGGTGCCTCTTTTTAGCTTTTTTTAATCATTTTTTGCTAATCAAACTCATTTTCCAAAACTTTATTTCCCCTTTTACCAAACAATCGAGAATACGAGCTGAAAATTATTTTACATGAAAAATCATCTTACATGAAAAATGGTTTTTTAGAAAAATGATTTTCAATCATACCAAATACACTCTAAGTGTGTAAAATTAGAATTCAGATCATTAATTTAGCATATGATATTCGCTAAACAAACTTTTTTTTTGGGTACAATTATATGCAAATGAATCAGGAAAAGTTGTTTTTTTTTTAATGCACTAGCCTATTATGTGAATAGCATGATCTATATGGGCAGAAGCAGTAGCCATTAAGGATCAAGTGATTCAAATGCATCAAAATTCTTTGTGTGTGGGGGGGGGGGGGGGACCTGTAAAATTGCACAAATTATAGTTTAATGATTAATGCATATGTTGCAAACTTACAATATATTATCTTCACTAGGGGTGCCAATGGGGCGGGCATGAAGCAAGTTTGGTTGTACCATCACCCACACTCATTTTCAAATTATAGTTTAATGATTAATGCATATGTTACAAACTTACAATATATTATCTTCACTAGGGGTGCCACTGCACTGGGGCGGGCATGGAGTAAGTTTGGTTGTACCATTACCCATACTCATTTTCAAAATTAATATCCATACCATATCTATAATTCCATATCCATCGGGTATTGTAAATACTAATACCCATAACCACTAGTAGGTATAAGAATTTTATTCGGGTACGTATAAAACAAAATGAATGAAATTCATTTTATACACATATTCAACATCAAATAGTCAATATGTCAGATGAACGTCAAGCTTCTAGCAAAATATTATATCCACCAAATACAATTAAAAGTTTCCAAATTCAAGTAAAAAATTAACACTTGATAGTTATAATTTCTAACAAAATATTCAACCGAAGTCTTGAATATACCATAACTCAAAACAACTAACAAAATATCTAAGTGCGAGCAACAAATTAAAACTTTGAATAAATGGGTACAAGTTTTACATGGGAAGCATATGCGACGGGTACAGAGCAGGTACTAATAAAATGCGTATGAGGCAAGTATTGGGCGGGTGAAAGCTATACCCATACGCATACCCATTTTAGCAATACCCGCTCCATGCCTCCATGCCCATTTTTTTTTCTCATTTTCAATATACCTATATTCATATCTATTAAAGTAAATTTTACGGATTTTAAGCAGATATGAATTTTTTTTCCTGACCCTAATCTTCACACGTGGCGCCACAGAAAGTGACACTACTATGAGTATGAACTACTCGTAGTAAATTCTGTAAGATGAATTATCCATCAAATGTTGGAGTCACAAACAAGTCCTTCTAACTTTTGACTTGTCAACGCACGGTATGTTTTTTTTTTTTTTTTTTTGGGTAATCGCTGACAAGGGGCGGTCGATTGCGGTTCCCGGTCAAGCACTCGAGATCTGATTGAAATTCCCTGGTTTAATTGTCACATGGAATTGAAGTTGATTTGTCCTTTGAATTTTGGGGTTAATATCGTAAAATTAAATTTCATTCTTTCATTAATAATGTAGCAAAATTATTGAATACAAAAATATTGAATAAAATAAAAGCAATATAATGGTACATATGAGCCGTTTTGTTTTTGAATTCATTGTCAACCTTATAATATTAGCAATTTCAAAGTTAAATATCTATATATAATTAAATGACATGCTATGTTGGTTCTGGTAATTTAGACAGGATATTTGGTTTTAATACTCACAAACAAAAAAAAAAGTAATTAATTTTGATTTATTTTTACCTAATAGTTTGAATTCTTTTCCATAGTCAATATTAGAATCAATGTTTGATATCACATGAGATTGAATTTCACTAATCAAGCAAATGCGTGTACCTATGAACATCGGTCAACATTGATTATTTTTATTATGTTTTTTCATAATACACTTATGTATAAGGAAAAAAAAAACATAAGATAGTACAAACACTTTTTGCATACTAATGTGTTTTGTGAAATTATCAAAATACTCTTATGGACTCTTGAAAAATCAAGATAATACGCCCACAATTTATTAGCTCCGTAGCGATAAGATCAGTACACCTAATATGGTTCTAAATCGATGGCAATGAGCATACTATTCACATACTATATATTCGACATCTATTATCACTACGAGGAAGCTGTATTTCAATATAATTATCCTTTTTCAGGCCCCTCCGTGGCATCTCTGATTCTCCATGCATATAGGGAATGCATCTCTCTTAGAAAGGATGTTTTACCTAGTAGTTTTTTTTTAAAAAAAAATAAATTAATGATGATAGATCATTTATATACCATCATACTTTATACATATATCGAGTAATTTTTTCCTCCCCAGTAGCGTATCTTAAAAGACATTTGTATGTGGGAGAAAATTAAATATAGAGTAAAAAGTAAACAAACAATTGTCATAAAATTTGAAGTTTTGAACAACTAATTGTAGAATTCTTGCAAAATTTTCAAAAATTTCTAACACAATTATACAAATACTTTATAATCGCGTTCATTATCACAAATCAGATTTGAAAGTAGGAACTATGTTTTAGATCTAAGAGGAGGCTCGAGAGA
This sequence comes from Selenicereus undatus, assembly GCA_017589665.1. Classification (NCBI taxonomy): domain Eukaryota; kingdom Viridiplantae; phylum Streptophyta; class Magnoliopsida; order Caryophyllales; family Cactaceae; genus Selenicereus; species Selenicereus undatus. The sequence continues at coordinate 4,212,242 of JACYFF010031954.1, read as the reverse complement.
GCAATTTAAAATATAAAAACAGAAAGAAAACTAACACGATAATTTGAGGTCCGTAAACTCGAGATAATGATATATATAATTGTAATTTAAAACAGAATTCCTGCCATATTTTTCGGACCAAGACAAACAATTACGATCTATTATAAAGATAAGTAACTCAAATCCCAGCCGTCAAAATTTCCCATTTTCCCAATTTTCCTAGATTTTATGATTGAAGTAATTAAAGAAGGCCAAAAAAAAAAAGAAAATAACATAAAAAAAAGGCTCCTCAAAAGTTATTTTGCGAGTGTTTGAAAATTGAAACTGCATGGTTTTCAAAATTTTATTTATATTTATTATTTATAAGTAGCCCCAACACGCGTGATTATAAATGCGAACACAAAAATTACACCCCCTCAAATTTCTCCACCAAACACCACCTAATAGTAATTACCCTCACGAGGAAAACGCCAGGAGTGATAGTTTCCCTTTAAAGTTCACCACTTCATTTTCTCATGCAACGTTTTTTTTTAATTTTTTTATTTGGGGGAAATAAATCTTAGATATTGTAGGATTATTATCATGTTATTTGGGATTTGGTTTTGGACTCCATTATCTAATGCAATAATGTACATGCTACATTTTTTGATCCTCAATAAAATTGATATTTCGGTGTTTCTTTTTCCTTGTTAATGTCAATTAATGGCGTATTTTTTTCGATTATTAGCAATTTGAAAATTCAGATGTAAAATCCTAATGACGTGTCTTAATATAGTACAGTATTTAGATATCAATCAACTAAGACATTAAATTAAGCAATTTTATTCTATGAATTATTACATTTAGGATTTAATCATCTTTTTTTGTTTTACGTGAGTTAGCGATCCAAGTTTTATACTTGTTTTAAGCATTTAAACAAAATTAATAGATAAGAACTCTTATATGACTCTCTCGTCAATAGGCGGTGGTGTACTAGTAGCCTCATACTCTTATTTTCCGATTTTGTCATAGAAAACAATGGAAAAGATCAATCATCTTCCTTAATATAGGTTGACTTAATCCTATTAATGCAAGTTGGTCAAATTTTATTTTAAAGAAAAATTAGTATAATGAAAAATTAGTATAAATTATTTGTGATCCCTCTTTCAAAAAAATATTTTTAAAAAAATAACATAAATAATATTGTGAATGTATCAGATAATCACAACATTTACTATACATTTGATTGAATATGATGCCTATTACTTATCCATAGATAGTAGCATGTTCAGTAGCAATGAACATCATCTAATCCTTTATTTTCTTTAGATAAAAAAAACCTAAAAATCAATATAAAACTCAAAATCTTGTGTTCCAACAACATAGCACAATTTGTGTCTTCCCCCATTCCCCCAACCCCCCTCTCCCCAAAACCGGAAAATAAAAAAATAAAATGATCCACAAGAACAGATCACAGATTCACACATCGTTCTAAGCCAAGCGACCAAGACAAACATACCCTTATAAGTTTTAATACAATAAACCCCTCCAAAGTCTACACGAATTCTCCTTCTTCCTCCTCCTCCATTTTCTCTCTCCTCCTTCTCCAATGGCGATATGTAGATCAACCCTCACTCAACCCCACACCTTCTTCACCCAAAAACTCATCAAGCAAAGAATAAACCTCTGCTACCTCACCACCCTAATCTCCCTCTCGTCTCTCTCCTACCTCTTGGGCTCTTACCGCTCTTACTCCCCCTCCTCCTCCTCCGCGGCCTCCCCTGTTTCCCCCCTTTCCTGTTTTACCCCTCACAAACTCTCTAATCCCCTCGACTTCCGCCCCCACCACCTCCTCCCTTCACCCTCCACGGCGGCCCGTGCCGCCCACTTTCCGCCGTGCGCCGCCGATTTGTCCGAGTACACACCCTGCCACGACGTCAATCGCTCCCTCCAATTCCCCCGCGACCGCCTCATTTATCGGGAGCGACACTGCCCCGGGGAGAGAGAACTGCTCAAGTGTAGAATTCCGGCCCCACATGGGTATACGACGCCGTTTAGGTGGCCGGAGAGTAGGGATATGGTGTGGTATGCGAATGTGCCGCATAAATGGTTGACGGTCGAAAAAGCCGGCCAGAATTGGGTCCGTTTCGAAGGCGACCGGTTCACCTTCCCTGGTGGTGGGACCATGTTCCCCGGCGGTGCTGACGTGTACATTGATGAGATCGGAAAAATCGTCAATCTTAAAGATGGATCGGTCCGGACCGCCATTGACACCGGCTGTGGGGTACGTCGGTTTTTTTTTACTTCAAATTTTAATAATTCGGTTCTGATTAATTAATTTAATGAGGATTAATTTCGATATATAATGCTCATAATGGAGGCCATAGACGTTGTTAGAATTGATGAAGAAGGTGGGTTGACGTTGTTAATAGAACAGTAATCAATACAATTTGGCTACGTTATTGAGTTATCTGTTAATTTGATTGGGTTTATTTAGATCGGCTGTTTATAGTCAAGTGTCTCCTTACTGCGTATCAAGTGAAAATTAACAAAGAATTTACTAATTTTCTTTTCTACGAAGTTTTAAAATAATATCTTGTAAAATTTTAAAATAATTATTTTTTAATATTTAATAAGAGTACATGCTTCTAAAAATATATAATAATTTTCTTTAAATTATTTAGATTTTTCAAGACAAAAAGGGGCTAAGAAAAAAAGATGAGGTTAGCACTTGATATGTTTTGTATTAGTTATTTTACGCTTACGTGTGGTTGACTTTTTGACTTTTACAAGTGGCACGGGAGCATGGGGAATGTAGTTGTAGGGGGTTGCGTGAGGAGTTTAAAAGTTAACCGGTTCAGTCAGACCGGAAAACCGGTTGGACATTTTTTTTTTCTAATATATTCTTTTTGATGACCAGTTTTTTTTCTTTTTTGTGGGTATTTTTTAGGTGCGCCATGTCTTACATATGAGAGAGGCAGATTTTGGTAGGTTAAGGTTGGGTGTAGTGTAATACTGTGATTTTGTACCTAAAAATTATAAGATCCAAATTAATAATTGAGGATTCATAGTACTGTTTCATTCCTCTTAGGTAAAAATATCATAATAATTAATAATTATAAAGCCCATTAAAAATCATGATTATATTCTAAATTTTGAATCGTAAATAATGCGATTTGAGATGATATTGATAGTGATGCTTTGAATTTGAAATTCCAATTAGGAATTACTCCTATGAGTAATATTCCATAAAGGCGCGAGAGAGACGATTTAATAAGGCTATTTGACTCCGTATTAGTTCTAATTAGGCGATCCTTAATCCTTTTAATTAATAAAAGATATTACTTTCTTCAGGGCTTAACCAAAAAAAAAAAAATAATTACAAATCTCTTCTGCTTTTATTTTTCTTAAATGGGCAAACATGAGCTTGTTTGAGCTCCCAAGGCACATGGCTATATGGGCATTAGGTAAAACTTGAATTGTATTTTTCCCAGAATTATCAACTTTCTTAGAAAAATTGCAAAAAGAATGGTTGCCAGGCAATTTCCTTTGAGATATTTAGAAAACTGAAAATAAAAAAATGGGGTCAATTTTTTTTTTTAGATCAATATATTTATTTTTAGAAAGCTAAGTAGCCAAATGCGATGCACAATAATTGTTTAGAATTTCAACTGAAAACATATATATATATATATATATATATATATATATATATAT
>JACYFF010031954.1:4194522-4208467 GCA_017589665.1 Selenicereus undatus | reverse complement strand
AAAACTATTACATATTAGAAAGCTAGTTGTAAAATAACATCAAACCGTATACATGGTCTAGCATAAAGCATTCTGACCAATAAACTCGGTGTAATTCTAAAGTCTCATATGAAGATTTTTGAAAATTTAGATGATATATATTAATTATTACTTGTTCAGCTAAGTTGGGTTTGATTTAACGTTACATAGACATTTTATTTGTTTGAAATTGATTTATGATCAGATTGGGGGGTTGAATGGAATCTTGAACTGAAAAAAATGGTTTTATTTTTGTCAGTTTTTTTGGTTAATTTCCCTCAGAATTTTGGTGAAGGAAAAGACTTTTTTAAAGATTTTTTGTCATTGTCTTCAAAGCAAAGCGTTATAAACGGAGATGGTGGAGGTGGGCCATGTGTAACTCCTTTCTAAAGCAAGGTTTCTCCAATTAATTTTAAATTAAATACTACTGCATGCATGTAACAGTTTACGTTGAATTTTTGGGGGCATCTAGAGATCTTTATAGATTTTAAATAGCAAAATGATAAATGTTTGATCATAAGACGTTTTATTAATGTCTTGTTTTGATTTAAAAATTATATTATTATTTTTTAAAATTGAAAAAATGGTATGATTGAATAATGAAAACATATTACAGCTTATAAATTGTATAAAATTATCTTTTTATCCATAATTTATCATATTTCTAAAATACGCGTATCATATGTCATTGCAGATAGTGTTCATATGATTAGAATATCATTTAATACTTTGCCGGTATAGCCGACGTATATTTAATTAATTAAGGTTGACAATTCATAATTAAGTGCAATCATTGAAAAATTGGTGATATTGAATTATAAAAGATGTTAATTTAGGATTAGACGAGACATTTAAAAGTGTCTTACAGCAAGACATATATCACTACCCTTTTAAATAAAGAGTATCCATTTGTAAGTTTTTAAAATTTGGATTTGTATAAATTGCCTTTTATCGGCATAACCCTAAACTTTAAGGTTTTTGGTTGGATTTGTATCAATTGTAAAATATTTGAATTCGCCTAGACGCTAAAAAGGGAAATAGCAAAACTATTAATAACATTTTTTAGAAATAAATATTTAGTATGATTTTTTAGTCAAAACAAGACACTTATGAAGTGTCTTGCAGCAAGACACTTATCAATTTGCAAACATTTATCAGTTGTTTTGATTGTGACCAGGCACTTCTTTTTCTTGCTTAAGGATTGGATTTTATTATTGCTTCCACTCCCTTATCGCTCTTTACCTTTCACTTTTTCCCCCTTTTGAGAACCAACCAATAGTTTACCTCCTAAGCCAGGTAAATGGGTAATTCTATTCAACTTTAAGTAGATTCAAATCCATATTGATGAAGTTTCAATAGAAATTACCTTGTTCCGGTTAATTTTTAAGTCGGTTATTATTTTAAGTTTTTACAATCTGATAACAATAAGCAAAATCATAGCTTGGATCAGTGTGACTGTTGGTAAATGAAAGTCTTCAGGTTTCCTGCTCGAGTTGGAAAGTTAATTATTTCAAGTGCTAGCTGAATATGTTTTTCGAATCAAGCAAATTACACAGAGATTTATTTTCAAAGGGCTTATTTGTATCATCTAACATTAATTTGCTTTTGAAACACTGAACATATATTCGGATTTGTCGTGTTTGTACGTAGGTTGCAAGTTGGGGGGCTTACCTTCTATCACGCAACATCTTAACGATGTCGTTTGCACCAAAAGATACTCATGAAGCTCAAGGTCAGTTCGCCTTAGAAAGGGGTGTCCCAGCATTGATAGACGTGATGGCTTCCAATAGGCTTCCTTACCCTTCAAGATCATTTGATATGGCTCATTGCTCTCGTTGCCTCATTCCATGGGGTCAATATGGTAATTTAACAGCTACCTTCTCACATATACTACTTGTCATTGTGTACTTTCACCAGTTCCAATTTTTGAATGTACATGCTTAAGTAAAGTTCACGAGTTGGTTGTTTACGTATATTTGGATGGGCAGATGGGTTGTACTTGATAGAGGTAGATCGGATCCTACGCCCGGGAGGTTATTGGATCCTTTCCGGACCGCCCATCAACTGGGAGGCCCATTGGAAAGGGTGGAATCGAACCAGGGAAGACTTGAGCTCCGAGCAATCCACCATTGAAGCCATTGCTAAAAGCCTTTGTTGGAAGAAACTCAAGCAAAAGGGAGACATTGCTGTATGGCAAAAGCCCACTAATCATGTTCATTGCAAGAAGAACCGCAGGGTCTTCAAGAAACCGCGGTTTTGTGATGCCCCAGACCCTGATCAAGCATGGTAACCTTTTACCAAGCTCACAAATCTCTTTCTAAACTTCAACATGAGTCGGTTTTGTTAGGTCTATATAGTGACATTATGTCCCATATCGTAGGTACACCAAAATGGAGGCATGTCTAACGCCACTGCCTGAGGTCTCCAACATAACAGAAGTAGCCGGAGGGAAGCTAGCAAAGTGGCCAGAGAGGCTAACCGCGGTCCCTCGTAGGGTGTACAGCGGTAGCTTGAAGGGGATCACCCCGGAAGTCTTCAAGAAGGACACCGAGATGTGGAAGAAGCGGCTGTCGCATTACAAGGCCTTGAATGGTGAGCTAAATGTTGCAGGGAGGTACAGGAATGTTCTTGATATGAATGCCGACTTGGGAGGTTTTGCAGCTGCCTTTGTCAATGATCCTGTTTGGGTCATGAATGTTGTCCCGGTTGAGGCTAAGGTTAACACCCTCGGAGTCGTCTATGAACGGGGGTTGATTGGCACATATCAAAGTTGGTAAGTTCTCAAGCCTAGATACTCAACTGAATTCTGGTTTCCTAGTGCAACATCTATATGTCACATTGGTTCAATACATTCTCGGTGGAATTAAGCTAGTAGGTCGGTTCAAATCGCCCTAATTGGCAATTTGGGTTGAATTAGCTAGACTTGGTCTTGTTCATCGGCTAAGCTAGTTGGACCCTTGAACATAGGGCTTAAAACAAGTAGGTTTGAACTTGGGTAACTCATGGGTTGATTAGCACTAGCCGCGATGCATGAACCACATCAACTTGCTTGATGGCGGTCAGAAATGGTTTGCATACTTGAGCTTGGTCTAGGTTATGGTTGAGTTGTGTGTTCTACTTGGTTTTTGCTACACAAATTTTATACGAATGCTTTTGCTCATTCTTGGTAGGTGTGAAGCCATGTCAACATATCCAAGAACATATGACTTGATTCACGCTGACTCAGTCTTCAGTCTTTACGAGGGCAGGTAATAATAAAAAAAAACTCACATTACTTCGTGGTAATCCGATTATATTTATTGGCTTATTTGCTATTGAAAAAATTGTAAAAAAACACGTACTAGCAACGAATATGATCTAATGATCATGCTAACCATGCTACAGATGCAACATGGAGGACATTCTACTAGAGATGGACAGGATTTTGAGACCCAAAGGATGTGTAATATTCAGAGATGACATTGATGTTTTGGTGAAGGTGAAGAACAATATAGATGGAATGCAATGGAATAGCCTAATTTATGATCATGAGGAAGGAGCATTGAACAAGGAAAAAATAATGGTTGCAGTTAAGCAATATTGGACTGCCCCTGCCCCTGCCTCTCCCCATACTTCTTCTTAGCATGATTTTTGGACCAATAAATCATTTTTTAGGGTTTTTCTTTTTTTTTTTTGGGGGGGGGGGGGGGGGGGGGAGGTAATTCTTTTATAAGTTCTTGTGTTCCTGGGAAAGGCTTTGTTGTAGTACAGATTCGATCACAAAAGTCAATACATATGTTGTGTACGTTTGGGAGCTCCTAATTTTTTGATCATTAATGTAAAATGCTTGGCTTTTTAGGGCCCCAATTAATGAAAATAGGAAATTGAAGATGGTTTTTTTTGGGGGGTCTTAAATGCTCCTTGTTACTGGAGGCGAACTATTATTGGCTCAATAAGATGTAGAACTCTCCCATTATAGATTTTCTTGTCGTGAATTGAGCTTGAGTTTCACAACTTATGCACGTTAAATTTGACTTATTTAACTTTTATTATAGTCAACGTAGCCAAATTAAGGAAACTATATATTCTAATATCACAACGACAAAAGAATAAAGATTTTGATTGAGTTGATTAAAATATTATAAAGTTGACAATTTGATTAAGGCCCTGCTCTTTTCTTAGGTTCTTTCGGATTTACTAACCTCAACCCATTTCAACCAACTTCAACCCACCTGAAAAAAAAAAATATCAACCTCAACTCACTTCAATCTACCTCAACCTATCTCAATCCACTTTAACCAACTTCAACCTACCCCTTCTTAATTTCATTCTCATTATTTTAACCCATTTCAACTCACCACAAAAAAAATATACCAACTTCAACCCGTCTAAAAAAAAATACCAACTTTAACCTACCTCAACCCATTTCACCCTTTTATCCACCCCAATTTACCCATGAAAAGATTAGGCCCTAAAAAGACTACTTGCATGTCTTACTAGTAAGTAGTAACTACAAATCTCATATGATTCTCTCACCAAAAAAAAAGAAAAAAGGATCACTATTTTTTTTTTTTGGGTGTTCAGGTAATCAATGTTTGTTGGGCATTGGGCTTAATGGGCTTTTTGGAAAAGTTGTCCTTAAGTGACACACATCATTCGGTCCAGCCCACATTCCAGACGACACCGTATTGATTCGGCGGTCTGATAACACTCTACTGATGCTGGACATCGGAGAAAAAGAGGAATGAGAGAGAAACACTCCCTCCGCTCACTCAAATCAAAAAAACAAAACAAAAACTCCGTTAGGGTTTTGCTGTGCATCCCTAATTTATTCAATTCAATTCAATTCAAATTTCAATTCAACAATGGAGAACGACGATGAAAGCGCAGGGCAAATGATGGACGAGATCTACGCCAACGACGGTGGTGACGATAAGCAGCGTCACAGACCAATAATTAGCGGCGAGCAGCTTGACGTTGAGGCTTACTCTTCGCTGTATTCGGGTCGAACTAAGATTATGCGGCTCTTATTCATCGCTGACCGATGTGATAACCCCACTATGCATCTCGAAGCTTTTCGCATGGCGTATGATGAAATCAAGAAGGGGGAGAACACCCAGCTGTTCAGGGAAGCGGCGCAGCGGATTGATGGGAGGTTGGGTCCGGCGTATGGGATGGATACGGCTTGGATTGAGGCTGTTGAGAGGAGGGCTGAGCAGAGGAAAGAGAAGCTTGAGAATGAACTTAATGCGTATAAGGTAGGTTGTGTAAATGTCGTTGTTTGGATTGATTGGTGTTTTTGGTTTTCGGATTTTGTTGATTGTGAAAAATTTTGATGTGGTTTGTTTAATTTTGCTTGGTTGTTTCGTTGTGTTGAGTTTGTGGAATGATTTGGAAATTATGGTCATTTGTAGCAAGAACATTTTTTTGAGTTTTCTGGGTATGTTTGAGTTATATTTGTTCTTAATTTGTGGAATCAGCTGGTTTATGCGATTAGGGGGGAAAGTAAGCAGCTTGATAATAATTGGATTTGGTGGTTAGTAGTCCCGACAAATGCTGGGGCTGCCACTTGGTGGGAGTGTTTAGGGGGAGATCATGTATGATGCCTTTCAAATTAGTAAGCTTATGTGCCACAGTCTCAATATTTGCGTAATGGTCATACTGGAACAATCATACTGTTTTCAGTAGGCCTTGTGGTATGGAGTTTTGGGTGTCTAACTGTCTATGTATTTAATAACACTAGTTTGGGAATTTTTTTTGGGGGGGTGGGGTGGGCGGTGGGGGACAGTGATTAAGCGAGAAAGTAAGCAGCTTGATAATCATTGAGTGCATTCTTAGTGGCCTTGGAAAGCTATTGTTGGAGGGATGGGGGTGGTGGAGGGGGAGAGCATGTTTGATGCCTCTTTAAAATGATGAGCTCATGTTCCCAACCGCAAATATATGTATGATGGTGTTACTGGAACAAACATGCTTTTTTGAGTATGTCCTTGTTATGTGGAGTTTTGGGTGTATGCATTTCATAACAATATAACATTAGTTTGGGAATGGGGATGCACCATGGTATTCTGTCATTATGGTCTATTTCCTTCAGTTGACGGTGTATAACTTTGGTGTCACGGGGGTATTTATCCGTTTATCGTCTATTCGACTCTTGTGTCCTGTTGCTGCCGATGATGTGCTTTGAGGAAGTTTCTTTTTGTAAGGGGCTGAGAGAGTTGTTACTCGTGGTTACAAGTGGAGGTAGTATTGGTACATGGCTCTAATTCTAACTTTAAAGGCAGGCTATTTAGGTTTCTCTTGGGACATGAAGTGTGTAGCTTAGATATTATTGAGGCTTTCCACTGATGGGTGGACACTTCTTAGTTAGGCGCAAAACATCATGGAAATGCTTATAAAGTAAGGTTTTCTTTACGATATTGGAGAAATTCAGGATTTTGAGTGATGGAGGAGATAGTGAATGTTTAGACCAAATGCAGAAACTAGTGCTGGTAGGATTCATCTCAATGCAAGAGGGTAATGGTGATTGGGCATGTCCGAATATTTGCTTGCTTGTGCAAATTTTTAAGTGATCATATAAGCTTGAGATTTTGATTGTGATATTGAAAACTAGAAAAACAAGACATGGAAGACCTAGTTTTTCTTTTCTTTTCTTTTATTTGTATTTTTTTCAAAATGTGGGTGGATTACAGGATGGTGAAGGGATTATGTGGATATTAGGAAATAGAGTGATAGAGGTGCTTTTTTTGGGGGGGGGGTGTTGGTGTCGGCTTCATTTCAGTAGCACACTAGCAGGTTATAATATCGTGGATAAATTCTCTGGGTTGTAGAAACTAATGTGAATGGCACAATCTTTCTATTTTCTAGTGTGAATATGTGTTTCTGAGATCTCAGCTAACCATTGATGTGGATTTTAATTGACCGTATGTTTTCCTGTGTTGTTTTTATCACATTGGCCATATATGACATACTTTGCTGACAACATTTTTTAATTCAGTTTATTGCTATGCGTATTTGCTAATTTTCATGTCCTTGTTTTATGGCTCTTGTGAGGATTAGGGCTTAGATTATGAGATGTTCATATAAAAATGATGAAAACGTAGCAAGGATTGACTTGATTTGTTCAGTCAGTTTCTCCCCTCTCTCCGATGGAGTTGATTAACTGCCAAATTTCCTGGTTACATTTTTCTGTTAGCCTGCAATATGTGTAAAACAACCTGGTGGCATTGAATTTTTGCTTGTATGTCAAATAAGATTTGTAAATATCTTCTTGAAGATATGAATTGCCACCGTGGCTCATCAAGATTGTCATTTCTTTTTCTTCTTTTGGGGGGGGGCCCCCAGAATAGACAGACTTGGTTGAGCAAAGGTGCAGCTGGATTTCGATATTTTCCTATTTTCCATAGTTTTATCTTGTAAGCCCCTTCATTATTTATATGACAGTAAGCAAGCTTGTAGACCATGAAAGTTTGAAAATGCTATGGGACAATATTTTCAAGCAGGAAGCCATGTTGTCATCTGTTTACATTCTGTTTTGTTAGCTTGTCTGATCTCTATACTCTTAACACCCTCTCTCTGGCACTTTTTGAAATAGCAAAGGACATTTTGAATTGATAAAGTATTGGACTAGCACATCTACATGTGAGATGCCTGGCTAAATGCGAGCCTTTTGTGCTGTCATCAGTGTTTCCAGGTCACATGTGTCTTTTCTATGTTCTGAGTGGACTAAACTTACATGATCTTAGTCTTTTGAACTCAGCTAGTTCTTACGTTATAACTTTATAAGTGCGTTTTATCAGTTTGCTAAGTTGCTGTTTTAGCCTTTCTTTCTTTACATGATGTTGGTCTTACTGTACCTGATGCATATTTTGTATTGCATTTTCTTCATACGTTTTGTTACATCTCTTTTACTACACGGATAATGAATCAAAATTTTCCCTTTCTATGTGCAGACAAATTTAATTAAAGAGAGCATTAGAATGGGATACAATGACTTTGGAGATTTCCATTATGCTCATGGGCAGCTTGCAGATGCTTTCAAGAATTACATTCGTGCTCGTGATTATTGTACTACAGGAAAGCATATTGTTAACATGTGTTTAAATGCAATTCTTGTCAGCATCGAGATGGGTCAGTTTTCGCATGTGACAAGCTATGTAAGCAAAGCAGAACAGACAACAGAGGCTTTAGACCCCATCATTGTTGCAAAGCTGCGCTGTGCTGCTGGATTGGCTCATTTAGAGGCTAAAAAATACAAACTTGCTGCCCGCAAGGTCAGTTTTCCGGATTTTTTCTGCCATGAAGTCCTGATGGTCCCTTAGCTTGCTGTGTTGGTGCTGTTAATTGTTTTCCTCTACGTTTGCTCTCCATCTCTACTTCATTTTCGTTTTCTCCTTGTAGGCGGGGTGCGTTGGAGAGGTGGTTGCTGTTTGTTATGCTTACATAAAACAAAAGTACTGTGACTTAGGTTTTCTCAGTTATATTCGTTTGCCGATGTTAACGTCAGATTTGTCTTTTTTCGTCGTACTTAGTTCATTTGTAGGAAGGTGGATTTCCTAGTTTAAAATCAGTATTTATATACTCCTTTCACTGAACATAATTATCAATTGGCTTCTTGTACTGACTGCTTCTCTAACAGATGAAGAGGGATTTCGGCCTTTTTTTGTGAGGGTTCTACAAAGAGCGGTTTGGCTTGTTTCATGTGTTGGCGATTATTAAACACGGAATTCCTTCTAAATTTTTTTGGCTGTTTTTTCCGCATCTTAATGCCAAGTAATGCTTCTTCACATCAATGACCACTGACCATGTGCATCCACAAGTGTGTTTCAATTCTTATTGACTGAGTAAAATGTACAGATTTCAGCATTGGTGTTGGCTGGTGATGGAAATGATTAATGAGGGTTATTCCTGATAGAATTGTCATAATTTTGGAGTTATTCTTTTATGACGTTGGAGCAGTGATAGGTGATGGTGAAAATGTGTTTCTTTGTGAAGTTGGGATCTTTCATATACTATAGAGACCTATGCTGTGGGCTTCCACTCTCATTACAATTTTAAGTTCCAGTTCTATCAGCCACCAAAGGATACTGCAAAAAACCAGTTTTTTGTCAGTCTCTTATCTGCAAAAGCTGCTAGTGAGTTGAGAGAAGAGTGGTGGGCATTTGCCTCCTTCAAAACGGAAATGCTTGTGGTTGAGGAGCCTAATTTCTGAATGGGTTTTGTACAGAAAGGGATATCTGTGTGGGATTGCATAAATAAGTTGAAGCCCATGACCGACAATCTTAGATTTCCCTTGAAATCGTGACTGGCATGGAGAATGCGCCTGATGAAACTGCGAAAATCTGCATATCTAGGCTATTAATGTTCTGTTGACTGATAAAACAATATGATGAATTTTGATGAGTTGCTCCTCGTTGAGCAATTTAAATTGTCCTGGGTGGTGGGAGGTGATTGCCGTTTGCTTTATATTATTTGTCCTTGGAGCTATTTGTTTGAACTATTTGTGCAATTTCAATATGGTTTTCTTGGGGTGTCTGTTATGTGCAGTTGATGGTTACTTACTTGGCTGGCTGCCAAGGTTGTGTTCTGTTGTTAATTTCTCTTAATACAACATTTTGTATCTCTTATTTTTTTCCTTTTCAGAATGCAATTTTGCTTTTATGAGAAATGGTCTCCGTGTAACTATGGGCTGCTTTGTTTCTTCTGTTGTACATGCTTTGTAAGATTACTAAGCCTCTTATTTTTATTTTTTTCATTTTCTTTTTGTAGTTCTTGGAAGTGGGTCCAGAGCTTGGTAATCATTATTCTGAAGTGATTGCTCCACAAGATGTTGCAACCTATGGTGGACTTTGTGCACTTGCCACTTTTGATCGGACAGAGCTCAAGGTATGTAATGGGCATTTATTTATCTAAGAATCTGATTTTCAACTGATGGTTTCAGACTGTTATTAGAGGGTCTTTATTATGATGTTCTTAAAATTTACAGAACAAAGTTATCGACAATCTCAACTTCAGAAATTTCTTGGAGCTTGTCCCTGAAATAAGGGAACTTATCAATGATTTCTATTCTAGGTAATCTGAGTTTCTTTCTTTGGCGTTAGATTGCATTTTTTGTTCAGAGGACAACTGTCTCCTTCATATTAGCTTAATCATTCCCTGTCATTGCTGTTGTGTGTATGTGGCTACTCTGCTTCTTTTTTTTTTTTTTAATGGTTTTGTTGATATGTCGCATATATCCAGCAAGAACATTCTTAACTGAATAAAGAACTTAATTGCTTAGTTTAAAAAAGCGCGAGCTGCACTGAGGAGCATAGGGTCCCAAAGCGTGAGGCGCAAGGCACGAGGCAAAGGCGCAAGCATCATGGATGCGGGGCGCACTTCTATGCATTTTTTGTTAAAAGTATTTCATATTTCACAAAGCATGTTTTGCATAAATAATTTAGATAAATGCATTAAAAATGTGATTAGACATCAATATGACTACTAACACCACAAATAACCTTAAGGTATGTTATCTGATCATCGTAGTTCCCCAATGCATGTACTTATAGTACAAGTTTAGCTCACCTTTTAACTCTCAAGGGAGGAAAAGAAGGAAAAAGGTAAAGGCAAGACTAAGAAAAAGAAGAAAAAGGGGGAAAATATAGTCTCGCATCCTTGAGGCGCACCTCATCCCCTTCGAGGCGCTCACCCAGTAGCCTCACTCCAAGGCGCGCCTAGGCGTGCCTCAAGCGGGCTTTTTTAAACTAAGCTTAGTTGCCGTATAGCTTGCATTTTTAACATCTGAGTCTGGAGCTATTGTGGTTCAATCTGCATCTAGAGCTCTGAATTTATTTGTGTGACTATAGTTGTTACTTAGGACCCTTCGTCTTCTAGTCACCCTTTGCCTTTGTATGTAATGTATAGATGGCATGACTATGCGTAGGGATTCGTAGTGCCAATCAACCGTTTCTGATGAATCTTATGTGTGGTGATTGATTAATATCAAGAATGTCCGGTCTTTGTACTTGTCCACTGATGTCCAGAATGATGGTTCTTTGAGTCATCAATAGTTATTCTTGGGGTGGGCGTTTAATAGCAAGAATATGGCAGTTTTGGGTTTTTATGGTTAGATGGGATCTAAAGGTGTTAGTGTGTTACAGTGTACACTAGAATAAGCTTTTTATAATTTTTTTAAAACTCCGTTCATGTTACCTCCCCCCATTTATAGATGTCTTTCAATGGTTTTGATGTCCTTCAATGTACAACCTCAATGCAGTCATTATGCATCTTGCCTTGACTATTTGGGGAATCTAAAAGCTAATCTATTGCTGGAAATTCATTTGCACGATCATGTTGAGACATTATACAATGAAATCCGTCACAAGGCCCTCATTCAGTATACGCTCCCCTTTGTCTCGGTGGATCTGAACATGATGGCAAATGCTTTCAAAACAAGCGTGGTTGGCCTACAGAAGGAGCTTGAGGCCTTGATTACGAACAACCAAATTCAGGTAATTTTGCTGATCAAGATGAAACTTTGCTCTGGTGTTTGCCTCTCCTCTTTTCAAAGTTGAAGTTGCATAAATCTGGACTTCGGACCTCCCCAGCCTTGCAAATAGCAGAATCAATACTGGGACCATTGTGCTCATCACTTACTCGCACTATGCCATGCATATTTTCTGTGTGCACTTCTGACTGTACATTAAAATTTTGAGAGAGATCCCAAAATTTTGCCCAAGCTTAATATTTTTGTCTGAATTTTGGAACTGGCAAAGCCCCAACAAATGCTTCAGAATAATGTCTGAAACTTCTAGAAGGTCTGAAATTTGCAGAAGAGCTCTGAAACTTTTACTAGAACTCTGATAGTAGCCTTGAAATTTCCGTAGATCACAAAACTACGACTACTGATAAAGTCATGAAACTTTCAGCATTGGAATTTATGCACTTTCATTGTGAGCTCCCTTGATTCCTTACGCCAGTGGCTGCAATCTTTGGGCGACCTCTGCAGGCAAGGATTGACTCCCAGAACAAAATTTTATACGCACGCCATGCAGACCAGAGAAATGCCACCTTTCAACGTGTGCTGCAGACGGGCAGTGAATTTGACCGGGATGTTAGGTCAATGCTCCTTCGAGCAAACATAATCAAGCATGATTTCAATCAGAGGCAGGTCAGGAAAATATAAATATCATCCTTGAAAATTTTCAATGTCAACGGGCCAATATTGAAGAAAAACTGAAGTTCGGCCATCAATGTACCGTGTGATATGGAAGAGGCCGGTCATGGAGGGTACTATGTCAAGAAAACCCTCAACTCAATGCTTGCATAGCTCTTGTTCCATGCACCCTTTTTGTGCATGCTTGAACACTTTGGTTGCGGTGTGCATCTCTTTTTCTCGATCTATGTTGGTAGATAACATTATGGAAATAGAAAGGCAATTGACAGTACCATATTTTCGCTGCTCATTTGTCATGACAGTGCATTAGTGTTCTGTAGTTGATCAATTGCGTATTTGTATGTATCAGAGAGAACTGAAATCGGATGTAATGAAGGCCCTCGTTTGATTTGGTAGGTCATACGTTCCTACTCTCTCACCGTTGGCATCAGCTACAATTTGGATAGAAGGTCATCTATATATGCCTGACCGGGCCCTAATTCGACTATTTGAGTATTGGTTAAAATTCTGGCAACGTTTGCCTTTCCAATTATTGGTTTAAAACATTTTCCATGGAAAATTTTCCCCCAATCAAACAATGTCTAAGTTTATACTTGGAGTCTCACATAATTAGAGTTTTTCAGGTCAAATGTAGCAGTTTTATTTCCACAGGAAAAACTGACCAACCTGAGATACGTAAATTTATGCGTCTCATGGGGGGTGTTTTGGATGAGATCTGACCCATGGAACAAGGCGAAGTTTGGTCGGGTTCTTTTCAAGATTAGGGGTCTGTTTGGTTCACTTGGAGTGGAATGGAATGGAATGGGATTTGAAATCTAGAAGGAATGGAATGGAATTTGATTCTTTGAAATCATGTGTTTGGTTTAATAAAGGAATGGAATCAAATTTTTTATTTTTTACTTTTTTATATTAATATTAATATTTTTAATCTAAAAAACTTATTATCAGGCTCTGTTCTTTTCGTGGCTAAATTTTTTATTTTTTATTTTTTATTTTTATTTTTGTATTTATTTTTTGTTGAATTTTTATTTTTTATATTTTATTTATATTTATTTATTATGTATTTTTCATTATTTATTATTTATTATTTATTTTTCATTTATTTATTTATTTATTTTTATTTACTTTAGATTTTATAATTTTTTATTATTTATTTATTTATTTATATTTGTTTTTACTATTTATTTGTTTATTTATTTATTATTTTAACATTTTTAATTATTTATTTACTTATTATTTCTTTATTTTTTATTTCTTGGAATTTTCTATAGGTTTTTTGGAATAAAAATAAAAAACTTTAAAAATTAAATACAAAAAATTTCAAAATTTCAAAATTAAAAATTAAAAAAAATTAAAAATTAAAAATTAAAAATTAAACACAAAAAATAAAAAATAAAAAATTAAATACAAAAGATAAAAAGAAAAAATAAACAAATAGATAAATAATTTAGAAATTAAATGTAAAAATAAAAAAATAAAATAAACATTAAAAAATAAAAAATACAAAAAATTAAAAAATACAAAAATAAAAAATTTAAAAAAATAAAAAATAAGAAATTAAGTACAAAAAATAAAAAAATAAAATACAAAATAAAAATTAGAGAAAAATTACAAAAGTACAAAAGTACAAATATTCAAAAATAAAAAAATTCTAAAGTATGATAATTTACAAAAAAAGTTATATAGTGAAGTTTTTGGTGCAAGAAAAATTAAATCTCACATGACACTTTACAAATAAATAAATAAATATTATTTTTAATTAAAGGGGGAATGGGACTTGAAACCCTCCCAAAA
>JACYFF010031954.1:4138620-4189522 GCA_017589665.1 Selenicereus undatus | reverse complement strand
AGTTTAACATTCATTCTCTCTAAATAAATAACTATAATTCAATTTTATGGATAGCGAAAGTATACTTGTGTCAATAATTCCTCATAGGAGTGGATGGCACTCTTTATAAATTCTATGTAAGTAACTTTGGGTGGGCTAGGCAGTTCAACTCTGATTAATAGATGACCAAAAAATTACTGTTATCATATATATATAGTGAGTCTGAACATTGTGGTCGTGACACGTGTCCTATTGAGTATTTATGGAGATTTTATTTAAAAATAAAAATTTTAACAATATGTGATTTAAAGTCATCATAATAAATAGTATCTTTTCAACTATTATAATAAAGAAAAAAAATAATTTACAAATGCATTAATATTATTATTTTGAAAATTTTAAGTAATATTTTTAAAAATATTTTGACAAAAATTTTAAAACAAACCGTATGCGGTATGAATTTAAAGGCTGGTTATTATTAATTATTTAATTTTTGAAGCATATGTTCCTTCCTTAAAAGCACAGGAAAAAACCACTTTATAAAAACTTAAAATATAAAAATTTCACCGGTTTCTCCCTATCTGGATTCCTGCCTGCCGCCAATCTCTCTCTTTCTCAGCAGTTGAGAAAATGCTCATCAACTGAACTCTCCACTCCAAATTCCAAATCCTCCATTTCTCTCTCTCTCTTTCTCTGTCTAAGCTTGCACAGTCCGAATCCAAAACCCTAAATTCAACCTCTCCAAATCTCTACTCTCCCTTTCGCTCAACCCCAAGAAATGCAAATCTGACACAGCAAGATCCAAATTCCAACTGAATTGCAACAATTTCAATCATGGGGCACTTGAATCTGCCGGCATCGAAGAAATCTCCCGCGAAGCAATGGAAGCTTCTAGACATCGTAACCGCATTCCTCTTCGGCATCGTAATCCTCTTCTTCCTCCTCGTGTTCACTCCTCTCGGTGACTCCCTCGCTGCCTCCGGCCGCCAGAGCCTCCTCCGCTCCGCCGTCTCCGACCCCCGGCAGCGGCTCAAGCTCATTGCCGCCGTCGAAGAAGTTAACAACCAGAAGAAGATCGACGCTTGCCCGGCTGAGTATGTGGATTATATGCCCTGTGAAGATCCCAAACGAAGCAGCAAATTTAGCCGAGAAATGAACTTCTATAGAGAACGACACTGCCCGCCTCCTGAGGAGTCTTTGCTCTGCTTGATCCCTCCTCCCCAAGGTCGCAAAGTGCCCGTACCGTGGCCTCAGAGCTTGCATAAGGTCAACTCTCTCTCTCTTTTATTTTTTTCCTGTAGTTCGGTTGTTGTTGGATTCTTTGCGAGTTTATTTGATTAGGGGAAGTTTATGATTTGGGAAAGTTTGTGTGTGCTTAGTGATATGTGGTGTTTTGGTAATCCAGTATGAGTGGTTTGTGGTTGAGAATTGTGTTTTTTGGCCATAGAGGATGGATTTTTTTTCCGAAGCTTCTATGAAGTGGGCATTTGACTGATTTGAGCATTGATGTTTTTGATCGTTTCTTTGTGAGTTTATTTGAGTGGGGAAAGTTTGTTACTTGGGAAATTTCTGTGTGTTTAATGATATGTAGTGAATCCAAAAACAGAAAAAATAAAAATGACGTGTAGTATGTAGGTGATCTAGTATAAGTGGTTTGTGGGAATTATGTTCTTTGTGCATAAAGGATGGATTTTTGGAAGCTTTTATGAAGTGGGCATTTGAGCATTGGTGTTCTTTGTGTGTTTAATTTTGCGACTTAGTGAAATTTTTGTGTTTAATGATATGTAGTATGTACTATGCGGGTGATCCAGTTTGAATGGGTTGTGAGAATTATGTTCTTTGTGTATAATAGATGGATTTTTTAAAGCTTATACGTTGTGGGAATTTGAGCATTTTTTTTTTTTTTGGTGTTGGTACTTGGTTGCTTATGAAGGATTTTGTTGTAAGCGGGATATTCAGCTCAGGGTTTAATGATTGGAGTGGATTGAAAGTTGTAAGTTGTGAAGGGCTGTGAGAGTGTGAATCTATACGCCTTGAAAAGAGAAATGTTTTTATGGGGAACAAAGACTGAGGAAAATAATCTAAATGTAGCATGACTGAATGCTAAGTTCTGGATTGAACTTAGCTTGTAAGGAATTTCATGTTCCTTTCTGGATTTTGGCAAAAAGTCTATGACAGGAAAATGCTGCGGCAGTGTAATGTTGGTATTTTGAGATTGTCTGGAGTGACAATTTGAACAGCAGAAGTGTCTGGGTTTGGTCCTCAAAAACTGAGTTCAAAAAAAAATAACCCAGAACATATGATCAGGTGCTTAGGAGACATTGAAAACTCCAAACTGCATCTATGGTTTTGTTAATGTTATGCCTAGATGTGATGCCAATTAGAGGCATTTTCTAGGTAGTATCTAGATGATAACAGAGACCTTTATGTCTAGATTTTTGACATATGAACTGGCAAATCTACACAGTTGCTCTATATTTGGACTCATTATTTCACGTAAATATCGTATTTGCTTATTCTTCTTCTGCAGATTTGGCATTCAAATGTGCCATATGAGAAGATTGCTGATAGGAAGGGCGATCAAGGATGGATGAAAAAAGAAGGTGAATACTTTGTCTTTCCTGGTGGAGGGACGATGTTTCCTGGTGGAGCTGCAAAGTATATAGAGAAACTTGGACAGTACATTCCAATTACTGGTGGAGTCTTGAGGACAGCTCTTGACATGGGATGTGGGGTAAGACTTTCTATTTTATCTGTTTTTCTCGGTGCTTCAAAGAATATTTTTAATATTAGCAGTTTTCTCCTCTTGCAGGTTGCTAGTTTTGGGGGATATCTTCTGTCAGAAAATATCTTGACCCTCTCCTTTGCTCCTAGAGACTCTCACAAATCTCAAATCCAATTTGCTCTTGAAAGAGGAATACCAGCTTTTGTTGCTATGCTTGGAACACGGAGACTGCCATTTCCTGCATTCTCATTTGACTTGGTGCATTGCTCAAGATGTTTGATACCATATACTGCCTATAGTGCGTTGAATTGAATTGCCATTTTGCCTCTGTACTGCCCGTGGTTTCTTTCTGCCAGTGATTGTTGTAATATGGTGAAATTGCTTTGCAGATGCTTCATATTTCATTGAAGTGGATCGCTTACTTCGCCCAGGTGGCTATGTGGTAGTCTCTGGTCCTCCTGTGCAGTGGACCAACCAAGACAAGGAATGGGCTGATCTCCAGGCAGTAGCTAGAGCATTGTGTTTTGAGTTGATTGCTGTTGATGAGAATACAGCTGTCTGGAAGAAACCTCCAGGGGATGAATGCTTGCCCAATCAAAACGAGTTTGGGCTTGGATTGTGTGACGAATCTGATGATCCGAGTTATGCATGGTATATTTTTGGCATAATCAATCTTTGTGTATCTAATTTAATGCCAGAAAGATAGACACTTTTCTTGTTAACATGAAATTGTGAACTGGTAATGAAAACTGAAATGAACTATGATCTTCAGGAAATTTCCTTATTACTGCTGAATAAGCTTACAACGTATCTTCAAGGACATTTTTGTACCTGGGAAAAAAAGTATCTTGGTTTTAACACGTACTGTGTTTAGGTACTCGAAATTGAAGACATGTGTGAGCAGAAGATCGCATGTTAAAGGCGACATAAGTCTTGGGACTATACCCAAGTGGCCAAAGAGGGTGACAAAAGCTCCTTCCAGGGTGGCTCAAATTAAGAATGGGCTAGATATATTTGGAGCTGACACTAGAAGGTGGGCAAGAAGGATTGCTTATTACAAGAATTCCTTAAAGTTGAAGCTGGGGACTACTGCTGTACGTAACATCATGGACATGAATGCATTCTTTGGAGGCTTTGCAGCAGCGCTTGTATCTGATCCTGTGTGGGTTATGAATGTTGTTCCTCCACATAAGCCTTCAACACTGGATGTAATTTATGACAGAGGTCTGATTGGGGTCTATCATGATTGGTGAGTCTTCTTGGTTCTTACTTTATGTAATCTGCTGCTTTTATAAGCCATTTGCTTGCATGGTCTTGCTACTTTAGAAAGACATGGAAGCTTCTCTGATGAAGAGAATGTGGCTAGATGCTGAATATTTGGGGGCTGGGGGAGAGGGACAATAAAATGTAGGGAGGTTCCTAATTGGAGTCAGATACTCCAAACAAAGTGGTTAGATCTGTCATAGAAAATGTCAAAAGAAAACTTATGTTAGGTTCTTGTCAATTTAGGAGTGGGTTATTAAAACTTGTGCTGTAAAGACAGAAAGGAAAGAAGAATCTTTATCAGTGCTCTTATCAACAATGTGCATTGGAAATCTGAATGAGCATCCCCGTTCATTGGGAGACTAGGGGGTAAATGCATACATGGGTGTTGTATTTGGGTAGGTTCAATGAAGAATATGAGCATTTAAGAAGAGTTGAGTACTTATTTCAATACAATTAGAGAAGAAAGAATCAAACCGGGTACTTGGTATGCCTAGGGGCTTAATTTTCACTATCAGGCCAAAACCTTACTCTTTTTTTTTGGGGGGGGGGGGGGAAGAATGTGAAGATGTGACTTTTGAAAAAGATACTTTGGATAGATGTCCTTGCATCAAAAGTCACATGTAGGTCTATGCATTAGACTCTCTTCAGTTTGAGGCATCTTTCATGAGACCCAAAAACAGAGTAGATTTGAATGTGGGTAGAAAGAAAAGAAAGGGATGAAATTATCTTCTCTCCATATAAGAACTTTGGTTTTCACTCTTCATGGTCTATAGATGATTCAAATATCTGCCAGGATATCTTTGTGTTTCATATATCTTCTAGGTTCTAATATTTGCTGCCTTGCCAGTGATTTGATGCACATACTTAGGGTGCGGCTAATTGAACTTTATGAATGCTGATTGTAAATTGCGCCCGAAAGAGCAAATAAGAGATGCCACCATATAACAAAACCGTACCCTTCTAATTTCTGCACCAGTGACCACAGTGATCTTTTTTGGTCAATATATTTTTTTTATTTAAATTGAAAAGAGCACGAACCTTAAGATCCTAATAATTGTCCCACATATCAGCAAACAGGTTGGGTTGCATTGTTGTTAGTGATGTTCCAGTAAGATCAATAATGGTTCGATTGGAGCAGCTTTTTATACGAGTATAATGGAGTTTGTTGGCTCTTGAGCACCCCACTATCCTGCGGCAAAGATCGGAATCTTGGGATATAATGAGTTCGAGGTTTTATCAGCTTCATCAAGAAAGATATAAAATTATGGATAAGTAAATTATTGGACTTGTTCCGAGATTTACAAGTGGATTAGTGGAGCGTAAACCTTAATTCCGTAAGTTGCTCATAAATGCAAATTTCTTCATAATTGGAAGTTTTATTATTAATTTATTACTCCCTCTGTCTCTAAATGATTGACTTCCTTTCTGTTTTGGTTTGTCCCACTTTGACTATCCTACATTCGATTTAGTCACTACACTTCCAAGTTTTAACACAATTATCCACTTTTACCCTCAATTAAAATTGGATAGAGAATATAAATATAGAAGACAAAGTCAATTCCATCTAAAACACAATAAAAACCAAACTCATCAACCATAGATAAAGTGGGGATAATATGGGTTAAAGTATCATTTTTTTTAATACTATTTTTGGCCAGCACAATATTTGCCAAAAGTCAAGGAGGGCAGTCATTCATATTTGGAGGGAGTACTAGTTGCTTCTTTGCTGCATAAGAGAAGTTTGAAGTCTGGTTCCTTGTGCTTATGCTGTTGTCTTATGAATGGATACTTCGTTGTCGCTGCGCCCATTTCGTTGTTGCCACGCTAGCAGCTGAGCAGTCTGATTGACTTCCAATGTTATTGAGCGGTCAGGCAGTCTGATTAAACTTTTATGTGGTCTCTTTCTGCTGAATATAGGTGTGAGCCTTTCTCGACATATCCACGGACTTATGATTTCCTTCATGTTTCTGGTATCGAGTCACTTATAAAAGATTCGGCTTCAGGCAAGAACAGGTACATCTCGACCTTTTTACTCTCACTAAATTTCTCCATGGGTCATGCTCATTTTTTGTCAGAATTGCGTCCTGCTGTTCTGTGCGAAAGGTGCTCCTTGTTTTATATAAACCTCATGTAACATTATTGTTTTCTTTTTTCTATCTCGAGTGTCATTCATTCATAAACTCTTCTTGATTTACGAGAGTGTGAAGGTGGTACATAAAGACCTGTATGGCCATCTGGAACTGTGGTGCATATTCCTTGACTATATTACAGTTACAGGGTCTGAGCTGGAATTCTCTTGAACATTGTCGTTATTTGTTTACATAGGTCCATCCAGGGAAATGTGGAAGTATTGCTTCTACAGACCAAGTACAAGCGTTCCAGAGATCCCTATGTATTTTAGTATCTTCTGATTTAAAGGGAAACGTGCCTTGTCAAATGATCATAGTAGCTGGTGAGAATCATGGAACCTAGCAACAAGTGGCCACAATCCATGAAAGAGAAGAGTGCAGCTTCCCATTTCCCTTGTGTCAAACACCCACAACCCCCCCCCCCCCCCTCCCCTAAAAAAAAGGCGGGGAGCAGTTGTCGTATTATATGTAGATATTCACATAATCTACTCGACTTTAGCAGAGAAAGCCTCCTGATCAGGTGATTGTTTCCGCCTCTTCAAGGGGGTACTTGCGTGGTCAAGCTCCCAAGAATCAGATTCCTCTTGCTCATTGTGGGAACCAAACCAAAAAATAAAAAATTTGTCCTAACTTATTAGCATGCACTCGTAGATGCAGCCCAATTTTTAGTCTAGTTTCTCAAATTTGTCGATATGATGTGTAGCTTTTAAAAAAAAAAAAAACATAATCGGAGTATTTAGGCATTTGTCATTGGACTATTGATCAGTGCTGGCTGTGTCTTATCTTGAGGTAAGAGTGTCAATCCTTGCTGGGTCTGTCTGGCTGATCGTCTCTCTTGGAAATTAATTTCTGCATTGCAGATGTCACCTCTTGGACCTGATGGTAGAAATGGATCGAATATTACGACCCGAAGGGACAGTCGTCGTGAGGGACTCGCCCGAAGCCATTGACAAAGTCAACCGGGTTGCTCATGCCCTGAGATGGACTACCACCATCCATGAAAAGGAGCCAGAATCAAGTGGCAGAGAGAGGATTCTGGTGGCAACCAAACCCTTTTGGAGGGCAGTTACTTAGACAAGGATTAGGAGTAGGAAGCCCTTTGTATTGTAAAATTTTTGGGAGTTTTCTGTTTATTATAATATGTTTATTTATTAAAATTAATATATATAGAGCCAAACGTGTAATTTCATCTTCATGCACGAAGGTGCATTTAGTCTGGCCTGCCTTTCTTTTCCTTTGTATTTATTCCCATTTTTCCCCCTTTGATTGGCAATTCTCTGCTCTATGTATCAAGAGATAGTGAAATTAGAATTGGGAAAAATATACGAACCCTAGTTATTGTGACTGGCTTTATAATTCAGGCACTCATTTCTCTTCATGTTTGTAACTTCAGCAATGTGACATTAATTCCCTCTTTCAATAAACCCGTGGTCCAAGTGGTTTGCCAGTCATCCCTCTTTATTGACAAGTGCAATCTTACATCAAATATTCGAATTTTATGTAAGTTTGTGGCGTTTGTTTATGAGGAACAAATTATTCGTACTTTAACATTTCTATAGGGAACAATCGTTCAAACTTTAAGTCGCAGACGTGATCAAGTGAGAAGCTTGACTATTCAAGAAATATCATCAGTTCAAAAACTTCAATTCAAAGTTGTAGACATCATCAAATGAGAAGCTTGACAATTCAAGAAATATCGTCATTTCTAATCGCTACAGAGTTTGTGATACTCTGATACTCTGGTACTCTATTTGATTCGTCTAAATTTCTACAAATTTTCATTTTTCATAAAAATTTCAAGAATTTTTAATTTCTTTTTATTTTTTAAGGGTTTTGATACATTCCTATCAATTTTGCAAGTTTCTACAGAATTCTCATCTTATGTTTTACTAATCTTTATACTTCTGTCCTTCTCTTTTTCCACACACCCATTTTCTCATAGATTTCAAATTTATAGGTATATTTCTAGAAGTCCTTTATCAAACAAAAAGAAATAAAGTCAAATTTGCAGATGAAATAAGCCCTAATTAACATATTTTTTAGTGTGAAATCTAATAGATGTCCCCAACCCCCACCCAAAGAAAGAAAAAGGGAAAAAGTCCCAAAACACATGGAATGAAATGCGGTGAATTGATCAAAACTCAAAAGCTGTTATGTGTGACAATCAATTGAAATTTGGTCAAGTGCACCATTAATTGTGTTTTGTTGCCTTTAATTGTTGTATTCATTGCTTAAGACTTGTAGAACCAACCCCACTCTTTGAAATTACCCATCAAGTTCATCCCCTAAAAAAAAAATATATCAATCAATAAATAAACAAACAAAAGAGGGAAACAATAATGTATTCACATTAATTGACACAAAAATCATGTCAAATATTAGATTGAAAGTAATTTTCTCAATAAGTATTAATCTTTGTATCCTTTTTATATACAAAAAGGTGAAAACACAGGTAATAGCAATTCTACTCCTTGTAGATTCACGGTAACTTCATTTTAATGAAACAGAAGATAAAACAACAAGTTATTTGTCAAATCAAGTACAACCTGAGAAGCAATTCCAAGCATTACGAGGATTAAAGCATGAATATGGTCGGAGGCCTATATATTCGAGGCTCCCCGTGATCTTGGCTACCACATTGGAGAAGCAAATTTCGGTTGATCTCTAGTCTCTACTCCGATCATTTAGTTGCATCAGTTTGTCTTATTGCATATCAACATAAGGGATTTTTGGTAAAATCTTGGAGGAGGCTTGTCTATAATTGTTAGAAAGTTCTTGAATGTTTAGATTAGAATCATTTGCTGATATGAGTGAGCTTGTAACATTTACTTGCTTCTTCAAAATTTAAAATTAATGATTAAAAACAAGCTAGAACCCTTATGAGAGAAGAGGATTAGAAACTACTAAAGTCCCTAATTGGGAAAAATTACAGTCTAAGATTCCAAAGGTAATTGAATATTCCTAGGGCAGACTGCCACTAAATTACCTAGTTGTCAACTACAAAACAAATACTAGTAGGTATGAATTAGGGTCTAATCCTCACCTCTTTTGCAATTAAAGCAGAAAATTATATTTTCATGGGATTAGAGCCTACAAAAATTATTAGTCAAGTACTACTGCTAATCTTAATTAATGAACCCCATCACAAATTTACTTGCATATATTTTTTTATTAATTAGTTAAATAACACTAGCTTGATCAAGATTTCCAAAAGATTTTAATGTGTTGAGCTGAGGGGGCTTAATTACTCTTAAAAAAAAAAATTAGAAGGGACCTTTGAATTGAATTGACGATGATCTAAATCTTCTTTTTCATTGAAATTGATGCTGGGTAGCTAAATTAAAACCCCCACTGACTTGCATGTGATGATCATTTAGCTTATCTGCTTCAGCATTTTAAAGTCTCATTTGCAGTGCATTTGTAGTTCTTGCAGGAGACCCTCTCCTCCCTCCTTTAATGAGCTTCCCATGTCACATATCAATAAAGTACATGCCATCTAAGAGTAATTGCTGATAGGAGCAAAGCCAGAAACTATATTAAAGGGAATCATCAAAGCAAAATGTCCCCTTAAGCTTCCTTTATTCCGTTTTTTAGAATAGTAGGTAGTCTACAGTTTTTTAAATTTAGGGTCAATCGGAACCGGTTTCTCTATAATTTTACAATTTAGCGATATGACTACTACATTAGATCCCATAACCCCCTGGTGGCGAGATTTTTGGAGTATTGGATTTGAATTTGGGTACGACTCTTTTAAACAGCCATCATCACCTTCAATTCAATTACGAACCTTCTCGTGTGGGTAAGACTGCCAACCCTATCATGTGGGTTAGATTGGTGATTAATTTCTTAGGGGAGTTGATAATCAACCATTGATATATCTTACTATGCATAACAAACAGATATTCATAATTACTAACAAACAATTATAGGGGCATAAAGTTGCTCAGTCACACAATGAAGTTATGGGAGCGGGTGATTGAGCGAAGATTGCGGAAGGATATCTCTATCTTAGAGAACCAATTTGGTTTTATGCCTGGCAGGTCGACCACGGAGGCGATCTACCTCCTTAGAAGACTTATGGGATTGTACAAATATAGAAAAGTGGATCTACACTTGGTATTCATCGACCTGGAAAAAACTTACGATAGAGTTCCCCGCGACCTAGTTTGGAGTTGTTTGGAACAGAAAGGAGTGCTACCTAGGTATATTCGAGTTATTAAGGATATGTACGGGGAGGTAGGACGAGGGTTACGACGCCAGGAGGGGCTACCGATGACTTCTACGTTGGTATTGGCCTGCATCAAGGGTCCGCTTCAAGCCCTTTCCTGTTCACGATAATGTTGGATGAGCTTACTAAAGGGATTCAGGATGAGTTACCCTGGTGTATGTTATTTGCTGACGACATTGTTCTTATTGATGTAACCAGAGAGGGAGTTAATAGCAAGTTGGAACGTGGGAGGCACACACTGGAGTATAGGGGTTTTAGAGTGAGCAGATTGAAAACCAAATACCTCCATTGCTGCTTTAGCGGGAGGGAAGGTGCGAGGGGAGATATCACCATTGACGGGGTGCCGATACCGAAGGTCGAGAAGTTTAGGTACCTCGGTTCAATCGTTCAGCAGAATGGTGACATTGACGAAGATATTAACCAGCGCATTAAATTCGGTTGGCTAAAATGGAAGCACGCTACCGGTGTGCTGTGTGATAAGAGGATACCGGTAGGTCTGAAAGGTAAAGTTTATCGTGCGGTAGTGAGACCCGCTATGATGTACGGTTCGGAGTGCTGGGCGTTAAAGAAGACTCATATTTAAAGGTTGATGGTTGCAGAGATGAGGATGATCAGATGGATATGTGGATATACAAGATTGGATAAAATTAGGAATGAAGTGATAAGGGACATAGTCAAAGTGGCGCCCATCGAAGACAAGATGAGGGAATCAAGACTAAGATGGTTTGGTCATGTGAAAAGAAGGAGTGTGGACGCACCGGTGAGGAGATGTGAGACTATTAACATCCCCGACGGTAACAGAGGGAGAGGTCGACCAAAGAAGAGTTTGGATGAGGTGATTAGAGGGGACCTGAAAGTTGTAGGATTGACGGAGGACATGGTACAGGATAGAAGACTCTGGCGGGATAGAATTAAGGTCTTAGATCGAGGAGCTTTGTCGGCATAGAGTCTTTCGGTTGTAGCAGGGTAGGTTTTGTTAAGGGTTGCCGTTTGTGTGTTGTTTGCAGGTAGTGCTTACTTCTGGAGATGTCATTATTTGTCTATCGCTGCTAAGGTGTGGTACCTCCCCCTCTGCTTTACTATACAAGTGGTTCTCTCTTTCTAACCCTTCTTTTACAAATGTTTTCACAAAATTCTTGTTTTGTGAGTCGCTTGGAATCAGCCTCTTTACATGCAGAGATGTCGGTTGAGGTAAGGCTGCCTACATCTGGATCTCCCCAAATCCTGCGAAAGCAGGACCCACATTGGGAGTTATTGTACCAACTAATCATAGTCTAAATCCGCATATAATTGGTAACTAATCACAACTCCTTTGTCATCAACTTTGAGATAGATGTGATTAGTACATTTCAAATTGCCCTCAATCACATCCATTGGTCTTAAACTACGTACCGGCCTCCTTCCTTAAAGGACTAAAGATCTAGATGCCAGAAGAAAAGCAGAAAATGCTAGCTAGTACAAATTAAAACTGCATGCTTCCTTGTACGCAGTTTTGTGCATCATATATATCCAACAGTTAATAGATGTGACAAAAGTTAAGATTGGTGGATGAATGAGTTAGTTGGAAGTATCTTCCCTAGAACCCAACTAATTAAACTCCCCTCATGAGAAAGTTTCACACATATATATTGCACAACAAACACTGATCCTGAGATGGGACAGATTTCCCTGTTGTACCAAGAAATATCAAACAAAAAGATGCCTTGTTAGGAGTTGGTTAAGTTATTCATTGAATATGGGAGCAACATATCACTATATATCAGGTTGATTTTTTCAAATATGATAAAGTAATTTGTTGTTGATCATATCAGTGTTGTTCAGTGCTTATAATTGCTGATTAGTGCTGATCGATGTTGATTGTAAGTGCTTATCAATTACGAAAATACAGCTAAATAATGTTAATCAGTATTAAGTGATTATGGTAAGTATTTATGATACATTGGGGGGAGGGGGGGAACTCTACTTTTTCATAACATTATAAGCATGTATAGACTTTTGGTGTCCGAAGTATGTACATATTGTTCATGCACAACCTAAAGCACTCAGAAAAATATTGTATACCCAATCTAATATGTGAAGGCAAATTAAAAGAGAAAAGCAATGCCCATATATAGACCCACATACATTATACCACTGATAAGCTTTAAAGAAGTACAGAAACGATACAATGATTGGTCCAAGTTATAACAAATGGTACCTCTACTGAGCGAAAGAAAAAATATCTGGCTAGAACTTGAGCCACTAAATTATCCTAAATTAAAGATTAAACTTAATTAAGTCACTCAATTACCCTAATATGGGCTATTCATAGCTGTTTTTTTTTTGTTTTTTTTTTTGCAAAACTAATTGTAAGGGAAGATTATATATATCTACAAAGCTGTGACATGCATTAAAAGAGGATTGAAATGGCTACATATGAAAATCTAGGGATTTGGAACTTGGCCATTATTGTTTATTGAAGCTTTAATAAATGAAGTTTCTATATATACCATGTGTAATAGGTTTTCTGGGCAGCTTTGAACAATTCTGGGGATCTGAAAAACCCAGTTGTCATCCCCAAACAATAATATTAATGGGGTCTTGGTTAGTTTACAAATTAATGGGTTGCATTATACTTTCTTAAGTTAAAATTTAATTTATATATTAATTATGAGACCACAATGTTTATTTATTAATTTTCTTTAAATGTAGTTAATGAAGGGCTGAGAAAATATATAATTAAATTGTAAATGAGATTGTAGTCTATGTGGTGATTATTATATGATCTCTATGGTCAGATGAAAACTGTCAGTCAAGCAAGATAAAGGTTTTCCAGTCACAAAAATCATGTGATAATTAATTAATTAAAAAGACTTAAAACTTGCATGCACCTCTTTTTGGTTCAAGTGGAAGAGTGCATAATATAAGCATGACATGGACAGCCTTAAAAATTAAATTTCCTCAATTTTGACGTACGTCTGTAACAATTTATTTCTTTTTATATTGAAATTCTTTGCAAATTAAATTTATCAAATTGTAAGACAATATTTTATTTTTTTAAAATTTTATTTGCAGATCTAAGATGAATTTAATATTTCTATACTCATAATTAAAAAAAAAACTGTGAAGAAGATAATAATATAAAAGAAGAATATTATGAGACAAACCAAGGAGGCTAAGAGTTTGACTGTTGGGCACTATTAGTTTCACACCATTCTTCTTCAACGAGATTACTTTTGATTCGATGTTTCACACTCTCTTAAAAACCTTATCAGTTACATTAATTAAGATGTAAGCAATCGTATATATAAATATATATATGCATTATTACTAGGTACGTATCATTTTATCACATACTTAGCCAATTTGTAGAATAGGTTCAAAAGTGTAACTAAGATGTTGGACGCTACAAAAGCAGGATTTGTTATATTCATATGATTGAAACACGAGACGTTTATATAAAGACCCGTACTGAATTATATCATACATATGAACCAAACCATCTTATTTATAAATCGATGTTTGACACTTGTTAGCACTACATAATAACTAAGAACCCCTTTAATGTAATTTACTTAACTACTTTTCAAGCTGAAATTTTCAAAGTTCAACAAATGCCCTTAATTAGGGCTCAAAGACAGTTGTCTGAAAGACACAATAAAGGAGCGGGCAACTAGCAATCTGCTTCATTAATCGATGCAACAACTGTTTTTTTTGGGGGGGGGGGGGGGGAGGGAAATATGGGAACATTATGACGCAATAATGTAGTATGAATGGTCAACATGCATAAAGTTTTGACTATTATTGTCGATGAAGATAATTAAGAGTGGATCAATGTCTTTATCGTCATAATTATAAAAGTAAAACACACAATTTGAATTATATTGAAGCCCCTATGACTTTTTCTCACTCATCTTAATTGATTGGAGATTTAATTGGAGCAATAATTTACAGGACACTTCATCATCTTCGGTCGACAAACAAAACACAGATTGATCTTTCTGTGTGTTATTATCAAAGAAAATAAAATCAAACAATGCCCTAAAGTTATTGAAAAAACATCTGATTAATCACGTCCTACTAAAGATGCTTATGCAAAACAGCGGTTTGGCACTTGTTCTCCTTCAGTAAGGTCTCAAGTTTGAATCTTGTAAATGAAGAAAATATGTGATTGAAGAGTTCTACACCTTCTTGGACCAACAGTAACTCGACTCCAATGAAATGGACAATTCAATACCAAAAAAATTATTTCTTAAAGATAATATTAAAAATGAATTTGTGGTACTAATGGGGCTAAGTATGCATTACTTAAGCAGTATAACTTATGGCATGTTCTCTTCGACTTATTTTCAAACAGAAAGTTCAGATAAATTCAGTTCAGAATAAGTTTAGTTTAGAAAGTTCAGAATAAGTTCAGTTCAGAAAATAAGTTTAGTAAATAACTTCAGAATAACTTCAAATAAGTTCGGTTCAGAATAGTTCAGAATAAGTTCAGATAAATTCAATTCAGAATAAGTTCAGACAAAATAAGACGAAGAGATAAAAATCTTAACTCTGATTAATAACTAAGTATGTAGAAAGAACTCAAATGACGTACACGGAGAGTTATCTTGATAACAGTTATATATTTTTTTTCGAAAGTTAGAAGTAACTAAAGGATAAAAATAGTTTAATAAAAGTAACATCAGTCTCATAATTTTTTTTTTCCGAGATTGTCTTCTTTGGCTTCCTTAAAGTCGTGCTCGATAACAGTGTTTTAAGTTACGTTTAGTGTTTTGATCAAGTTAATGTACTAATCACTCAATTTTTAGTTTTCGGTAACTTAGTATTTTAACTATCATTTAAAGTGCCGTTTAGTGTTTTAAGTAATGTTTCTGGAAAACTAACAGTACGTACACTAATCAACTAACCAACAGCTATATCATTTTATGTCAATTTACTAGTATTAACTTTTGGTATTTAGAAGTAGCGTTTTATATTTTTTGGCCAAAAAAACTATCATTTGAAAATTGTATAGTTGGAAATTGCCTTTATCCTTTTATGTCAATTTACATTAGTCAGCTAACCAACAACTACATTCACCAAATACATTTATTTCAACCGCTCTTCTAAACAACTGTCCGTTAACAACCAAATTAAAATGTCTATCCACTACCTGAACCGCCATCCGCTATATAAACAGCTAATTTTACCGAATATAGCCTAATTTCGGTTAGTAATAACATGGCATGCATGTGACCATGCAATTAGTTAGGTCAAGGAAGAGTTCTATTATGTTTTTGTGGCATTAAAAACAAATTATTCCAAACATTCATGTCGGCCTTTAGTCATTGATTTCGTAACTTAATACACGTGCCTAATGACAACCCCTTAAATCTAACTACACGTACCTAATACGTACCTTCATTATTGATGGTACACATGTATTGTAAATTGTAATTGTTTCATCTCATTAGCCGTTAAACATTTGACCTTAACAGTTAATGAGCTCCTGCTGTACACGTCATGATGATGAAAGTTGGAATTTTGATAGAAATCAACGTGATGAAATTAATTAGACACAATGACATCTTATGAGAGGGGTTTGAAGTAATTAACATCTTTGCGTTAATGTCATTACATTCAGATTTTTCGATCTACTCACTTAATGCTCCGTTTGAACCTTGAGAAATTTAGTAATATTAGTATTTAATCAACCGATAGTTATTGAATATGTTAATATTGACGTCTGATGATAGCATGCTATATATATGTGTTATATTGTCTATTTTCTCCTGTAGATTTTTGATATATTTTTAGGGTAGAGTGTCAATTATATTTAACCTGTAAGATACATGAAACAACATATATAATGGATAAAATTATATGAATATTAATTTAGAGATCGGAGGTTCAAATCTTAATGTCCAACTTTTTTCTTGCAAACTCAGCCAAACTAAGGCCTAAAATTTCATGATTTGGCATCCTTTTTTGATGGGATTTCATTTGTTAATTTGTTGTTGACATGTAGAAAAAGAGCAACCACCGATAAAAAGTACAATACAGTATTTGTATGACACAAGGAAGAGATTATTAATTTTGATATGTAATTTCTATATTTCTATGAAGTTGATTATTTCAATCACCTTGGCGGCCTTCTCATCATAAATCAATACGGATTTAACATGTATATATTGGGAGTTAATCAACCATATATACAGTTTTTGAATTGAATAATTGACACAGTTCTTTAAAAATAATACAGAAATCAATTACATCGACACCAAATTTTGATCATGTAAGTATGATTCTGTAGATAATTTCACCCCATCCTCGTCATTAGGTTAATTAAGCAGTTCACATATATACAGATCGATCTTTATAATACAATAATATTAAAATTAACTCAACATGAAAAGATACATTTTATTTTATTTTTAAGTCCTTAAACCTATTTAATTTTGAACTAATTTAATTTCGAAACAGTGTAATTCGATATTAATTCCTTATAGTACAACTGCTTAATTATAATTAACCTAATGGAAATGATGTGGTCGTGACTCATGACCATGCACGTAAGGTATAACATAATGATGCTGGTAGGTCAGGGATCATTGCACAACCCCAAGTATGGGTTCCCTTCAATTCCTTTAGATTATTTTCTTGCATGCCAAATATTGCCAATCCATGCATGTCGTTTATCTAACTGTAAATCTTGCCTGTTATGTTATTTTAATTAGGCAAATAGTCTTTTCACCTTTTGAGGGGTTAGGAGGGAGCTAAGTACGAATGATTGTCTAATAGATTGCAAGTTAGGCGTTTCATATGATTAGGCAACACGTACAAAGGGTTTGTTCTCTTCAACTTTTTTCCCCATTAATTAAAAGAATAAGATTTATTTTAATTCAGTTGAATTTACCAAAAATAAATTTAGAAATTAACGGTAATAAGTTCAGTTCAATTGCATTCAAAATTATATATTTAGTCAACAAAAATAAATTTAATTCAATTCAGTTCAGTAGACGTAAGTGTAGCTCGGTTCAGATAAGTTCAATTTAAATAATTTAAGTGAAACTAAATTGAAAAGAATTTGGCTTAAACTCCAAATTGGTCTCATTATGTCTGTTTTTTATTGGTTCTTTTTGATGCGTTGCGATTTCTTTACACAAATGCTTAATAACTTCTCACTATTCCAAGCCACTCTTTATATATAGCTACTACCCACTTCTTACAACCTTGGGTTAAATTTTGTTGCTTCTTGCGGCTCTGCTTTTGTCACAAGCGAATTGGTCCCGGCTAAAGTCCTACTCTCTTCGACTTATTTTGTTTAAATTTATTTTGAACTTATTCTGAATTTATTTATTGAACTTATTCCGAACTTATTTATTGAACTTATTATGAACTTATTAAGAACAAATTTATGAACTTATTTACTGAACTTATTCTAAACTTATTTGTTGAGCTTATTCTGAACTTGTTTATTGAATTTTTTCTGAAAAGAACTTATTTGGACTTATTTTTTTAAAAATAAGCCGAAGAGAATATAGCCTAAGATAAGCTTGATTATAACAAACAGAAATATGGAATGCAAGAAAATAGATCCCCCCCCCCCCCCTGAAAATGGAACAATTTTCTCATTGAGAAGGATTAAGGACCTATTCTTTTTCACGATAATATGTAACTATGAATTGTAAAAAAATATAAGGAGTTTAGGAAGTTATAAAAACTGTAAAGAAGTTGTAAGATGTAAAGAGCTATAATTAAGAATAGATGTAAAAAGTTGTTAAATTATTAAAATATGGTATAGTATAATTTATATATATATATATATATATATATATATATATATATATATATATATATATGCATAATTGTTGGTCTTTAATGTATGAATTGTGAACAAAATTATTTTATGAGAGTAAATTACGTGTATCACTGATATTTATGAAATAAATTTTATAATATCACTAAACAAATTATATTTGAACATAATAAGAAAAAATTCCTTTTCTACAATTATTGCTTTCGATGATAAAAGATGCTCTATTGAAATAACACAATTAATGAAAATAAATCTTTAGACAAGTCAATTAAATAATAATAATAATAAGATAAATTCAAATTGACAAATATGTAAAGCCAAATATGCTCTACATTTGAGGTGATTTTTTGGTATTAAAATTATTTTTACCTCCCTATAATATCACTACAAAAACGCAGTGGATCTCCGACGGAAAACGCGACGGGCTGGACAGACGTCGGGAAATGTCAGAGGGGACCGACGGGAAAACAAGCGGGGCCCGACGGGAAACAGGAATTCCGACGGAATATCCGACGGAAGCATTTTCCGTCGACGGAATTTCCGACGGGATTCCGTCGGAATCTGTCAGGTACTTTGCGCAGATCTCGACGAGCGGGCGTTCGCGTTCGTTTGTAAATTTGGGGAGAGGGGCGTTCGTTCGGTAGTTTGTAAAATTTAGAGAGAGAAGGTCTCAAAGAGGAAGAGAGGGAAGTGAGAGAAAGTGATGGTTGAAGATTTTTGTAATCAGTAAGTTTTTTGTTTCGTTAGTAAGTTGTTTAAAATTAAATTAGTTTAGTTATTTGGTATTTTGCATGTTTTAAATTTGTCAATTGTGACCGTGTCAGATTTCTGGTTGCCGCCGTTACTGTTCATTGTCGCCGCGCCGCCGCCTCCGTCCCGCCGCCGTCGCCGCCGCGCCCCACTACCGTCACCGCCGCGCCCCACCGCCGCCGCCCCGTGGCTTTTCACGCCGGTAATCCGTTTGATATTCCGTGTTTGAAGGTTAGTCGAAATTGTTTCGTTTTAAAATTTTAAAGTTATATTTATGTTTGTTATTTTAAATTAAGTATTTCAAGCGTGTTTAATATGTTTTTGTAAATAATTTAAATAAAATGAGTTCCGTTATTATAAAACGTTAAATATGTTAACCATGTATGTTTTTTAAGATATGTTTAATGTTGTTGTTATTTTACTGAAAGTATGTATGTTTTGGTGAATATGCGAATATTATTCCTTTTTTCAGACGTAGTTAATTTTTTACATGATTTGGTTGGTTTAATATGAAATTTAGTTGTTCATATGTTTTTTAAGGTATGTTTAATGTTGTTGTTATTTTACTGAAAGTATGTATGTTTTGGTGAATATGCGAATATTATGCCTTTTTTGAGATGTAGTTAATTTTAAAATGATTTGGTTGGTTTAATATGAAATGTAGTTGTTCGAATGTTTTTTAAGGTATGTTTAATGTTGTTGTTATTTTACTGAAAGTACGTATGTTTTAGTGAATATGCGAATATTATGCCTTTTTTGAGATGTAGTTAATTTTTAACATGATTTGGTTGGTTTAATATGAAATGTAGTTGTTCGAATGTTTTTTAAGGTATGTTTAATATCGATGGATGTATCCTTTTGAGAGGTACTTTGGTTGGTTGAAATCGACGGCAAAGAATAAAGCCCGTGTTGAAGCATCTATGGTTCACGCATACTTGGCGTTTGAGATAAAACATTTCGCTGAGTACTATTTTCAGTCAAGCTTGGATAGCCCAAGTATAGGGCATAACGAGGGTATGCAACAGCCTGAATCACAAATGCCAACGCTATCGGTGTTCAACCGTAAGGGTACTCCATTTGGGAATCGAGACCGAAGATATCTCACTGAGGCGGAGTACCGTGTCGTTCGCCTTCACATTTTACTGAACTGTGGTGAAGTGCAACCATATCTGGAGTAAGTACATCAGTTACTGAAAGTTTCATTTAAATACTTAATAATTGTCGAATAATAAGTAAATAGTTTCATTTGTTAAACATTACAGTTGGTTCAAACATCAGTTTCGCGGTCATAATCCAAGTGCGAGTGATGCGGAAGTGGACTTGTTCATCGAGGCAAATTTCACACAGTGGTTCGAGTGTAATGTAAGTAATTTGTCATAAGTAATCTTCAACTTCCAAAACACATTTGTGTAATTCTGAAGAGGGTTGCCTTCTTTTTCTCTCCGTAGGTCATTTCTTATCGGTTGTTTAATGATGAGAGGCAAGATTTTTTGGTGAACTTATCTCATGGGCCGCTTACGGTGGTGGAGTGTTTCTCTGGATATAAAGTTAATGGTTATCGGTTTCATACCAAGGCCAGAAATGAAGGTAAAGCAACATATAACTGTGGCATCTGTGTCAAAGGAGTTGGGGAAGGTGACGAAGTCTCAGGGGATTATTATGGTGTACTTCACGAAATTGTTCGTGTTGAATTCACGGGTGAGCCAATTAAAAAATGTGTTCTTTTCAATTGTGAGTGGTTTGACCCGGATGTTCCTCGGGGGTTACGTTACCCTAAATTTACCCCATATCCCGAGGTGAATCATACCAGACATTACAGAAAGTATGACCCATTCATATTTGCTGATGTTGCAACCCAAGTGGTATATGTTAAGTACCCTGAGGGAATATCAGGAAAAGCGAATTGGTGGGTAGCTATACCAAACAAACTTCGCGGTGCTC
Source organism: Selenicereus undatus (assembly GCA_017589665.1). Classification (NCBI taxonomy): domain Eukaryota; kingdom Viridiplantae; phylum Streptophyta; class Magnoliopsida; order Caryophyllales; family Cactaceae; genus Selenicereus; species Selenicereus undatus. The sequence continues at coordinate 4,168,724 of JACYFF010031954.1, read as the reverse complement.
CTAAAGATAACGAAAACCTCGAACTTGTTTATCAACAGTTTGGAATGACAAACATGAACGTGGACAATGTCATAGTAAGCACATTAGTCGATGAAACTGCAGAGGCTGATGATGTTGATGAACATGATTGGGGTGATGATGATGATGGGAATGGTGAACATGATGATGGTGATGAAGAGGATGAAGAAGGTGAATGGGAGGATGAAGAAGAAGACACTGATGAGGGTCATGATGAAAATACGGCAGTGCAAAGTGGTGATGATGACGATGACGATGACAATGTGTCCAACCATGATTGATTGAATTGTTTTGTTGTATATATGGATATTTATGCATATGTATATAAAGCGTTCTTTCATTGCAAACTCAAAAAAAATGTCTGTATGTACTGTAACTTTTCACTAACAATAGTATCAAAAATGGCGCGGTTTTATTTTTTTGTTCTTATTTTTTAGATGTCTGGAAACAATGGTGGACGTGGTCGTGGTCGAACGGTCAGGAGTGATGCCGATAGAGGAGTACCACAACCGACTCCACAGTATAATCCTGCAGATCAAACTTATGAGCCCAACACCTTTAGTGGAATGTTTGGAGGTTTTCTTGATCCAAGTCAACCATTCAGAAATTATTTTGGTAGTATGAATGAGCAATCCCACCTGCAACCACCTTTCTTTGGTGCGGGTATGCAAACACCAATTCAACCAAATATTCCTTACATGGGTGGTGGTTCATCTACTCCATTAGTTTATCAACAGTTCGGTACTGTTAGTCCGCATTTCAACAGTAGTCATTTTATGGGACAACCTAGAATACCAAGTCAGTCAGTACACAACGAAGGGGTCCGCAATGAAGGGGGAGGAAGAGATAGACACAGTCCTACATCTGAAAGTGACACATCGACCACCAACAATAAGATATATTTACAACCTGATGGTGACACGTAAGTTTATTATGAAATTTGCAACTTCTTCACGTCTCATATTCTTTTCATACGTGTAATCTTTATTACTAACCAATTCTTTTTGTGTTCTTAGTTTTGTTCCCTATCAGGGTGTAGTTCAGAAAATAGTCGAAAGCTTTGCAGGTAAGTACCCACGTCCTTAGACCACGTGGGGGGAAGTTTCACAATCTCAAAGAGACATTTGGTTCAATGAGTTCAAGGTTCATAATTATCTGTGCAATAAATTTCAAAGTCATGATTAGATTGTTAATTTGGAATGTTTGATTACTAATATGTATACTTCAATTTTGCCGCAGAAACACTACTACTGGCATCCAGACAACGAAAGTCAGATACGGCGTAATTTTGAGTACAGATGTGCCACTCGACTCAGGGACATTCTAGGATACGCTAGGAAGTACAACAAAAAACCGAAGTGGTTACCGCCTAGTGTTTGGAATGATATGCTCAAACATTAGAGTGACAGTGACAATTTCAAGAAATTGAGTGAACAAAACAAGAAGAATAGATTGAGTGATGTTGAAGGTTTTGGTCATTCGTTGCATACATGTGGCTCAATTCCGATTAGTGAAAGGAAAAGGTGTTTGGTAAGAAATTTGATTATTAATAAATATATTTGTTATATATAAAGCATGATATGGGTTGAGGTCCTCGTTCATCATCATCGCTTATATTTAATTGCGATTTACTTTTGTTTTTCAAACCCAAATATTAGGTAGGGAGCCCACGTGTGAGGAATTATTCAAGGACATTCACTGCAAGGTGAAAGACAAAGCTTTTGTGGACAAAAATTCTGCCAAAAAATATATAAATTTCACACATTCTATTTACAGATAATTCATATGTGACAATTGCAGGTTTGATTTAAAATAGTTTTATGTTGTATATTTTCAGGAGGATCATCAGAACAAATGGCAGGAGTACTCCCAAACTGCATCTCAAGGGGGTTCTCAACTGCCACCTATGACCTAAGAGGAGTTCTGGATTAAAGAAAATCTCGACAAGAAGGGCCGTGTATACGGTTTTGGCGCATATGGGGTCAAGTTGAAAAAATCGGCTACTATTGCAGCTGCACGTCACTCATCAGCTGAGCATTTTGATCCAAGACAGCAAGCACAACTCTTCAATGAGAGCATAACCAAGCAAGCAGAGGCTATAACTCAAATAGCCAATAAGCAGGGGAAGACAGAGCGAATGCTGAAAAAAGTTTTAAGATTTTTCAAAGGCCAAAGTGCAGGCTCCTCCAACCAGATCAACTTGAATCCCGACGATGAAGAGGAATCTGAAGATGACAACGATGATGATCCCACAAATTTATCCGACTCCGAATAGTTTAGTAATTTGTGTACATTTTAAACAATTTCCTATATATGTCGTATTTCATATTTAATTCAACATGTTTCTTTTGACAGAAATATCTATACAATGTTATCATGGTAATTATATTGTTACGCGCATATTAATTTTGCGTAATTTTTTTTTTTGGGTTTTCAAGAAAAATTTCTTACAAATTAGCTTCTCTATCGGATTCTCAATTCTTAAAAAAAAAACAATTTCATCCGAAAATTTCTTTTTTAAACAAAATTGTTTAAAAAAAATTTTTTTTTTAAAGGGAATTCCGATGGGATATTTCTCTATCGGATGCTGCAGGCCTGTTCGACGGGATGTCCGACGGGATATTTCCGTTGGAAATGCCGTCGGACACCCGTCGGATTCCGTCGGGATAAATTCTGCGACGAGCCCAATCCCGTCGGAATTTCCGTCGGAAAGCACTTTTCCCGTCGGAAAAACAAACTTTTCCTGTCGGTATTTCTGTCGCAGATCAGCTGTGTTTTTGTAGTAAAATTAAATTTTAAAAAATAATAATTTTCCTCAACAAAATTGAATAAAACCCTAAAAATAAAATCCTATTTAAATTTAAACATTTTTGAATTAAATTCAACCCAATGTTTAATTATAAGATGATAAGAACCAAGTTATCATGGATAAACTTATGGATGAAATAGTTAAAATACTTTCAATTCGTCACCTATAATTTAATTATTTTCATGTATAATTCACGTCGAAACTCAAACATGAGTCAAGAGTGACAATCATTTTGTACGGCCTCATCGAAACAAAGTATCCATTAATGTCAAATTTCAATAATTAGGACCCATTAATTTTAACACAATGGATGCACTTGGAACTTGGTTTTAAAAAACAAAAATCATATGAAATTGCAAATTTCCATATCCAATATCAATGATTACAAGCAAGAAAAGCTCACCCGGATGGTCACGTCGATATTCCAAAGAAACTGCAACCAAATCTCTCTTGTTTTCCAGAGCGTCGTTCTACATTTGTCAATCAAAATCCAAATTACACGCAAAATGGAATCGCCTCTCTCTCTCTCTCTCTTCAAATCTGCAAGATATTGCAATCATAATTCATAATTGCGGTTTCCGCATACTCAATCCGGTACGATTTCTGCTCAAATTTTCATTCATGTTCTGTCTATCTTCAACGAATTGAACAAAATATGATGAATGAAGTAAACCCTAGATTTTAGTCTGAGAAAAATTATGAGTCAAAATTTCTCGTTGTTGATTTCCCCCCTAAATTCGTTTTGTTTCGCTCTAGTATGATGCATTGCGATCGTCTGTTGTGTAAATTATGCAATGTTGAACTCGGATTTCAAGGGTTTCGTTGTACAGTTTTTAAGGGATGAGAGAGGGGGAGGGGGAGGGGGAGGGGGAGGAAAGTGGGAAGAAAGATCAGGGATGAGGTGGATGAGGATACAGTGCGCTGTAGGTGCACATTTTTTCCTCGACATTCTCTACCAAAAGGACATTTACTAAAATATAATTTGAAAAAAAGTAAAATTAAAATTAGGTGGAAAAGGGACCCTAGGACTAGCACTTGTAAAAATTTATCTGATCTGAAAAAATTTGGTACGGACAATAATTTTTCGGCCGAACTTTAAATATAAACACAACACTTTGATGAATCTGCTGTTTGAATCTGATTTTTGACACGAATCTAGCCTTGTTGGAACTATACAACAACAACAACACCTTCCAGTGTGGGTCCCGCTTTCGCGGGGTCTGGGGAGATCCAACTGTAGGCAACCTTACCTCTACCGGTATTCCTACCCATAGAGATGTTGATTCCAGAAGACCCGTGAAAAGGTTTTGAGAAAAAGTTCAATAGAGGCAAGCACTTGCAAAGCATACGAAGAGGACAAAACGGTGTCAAATAAGCTGAAACTGAAAGAAAGCTGAAAGAACGTACCTCAACATTCCACGTCAAGCATCTGTCGTCACTCCAAAAAAAGGGCACAACCTGCATACGAACACAACAGACCTCTACCAGCACTTGCGACCAACTACAGAGACGCTACTCAGCCATCTAAGATTCTAATCCTATCCCACCACAGCCTCGAATCCTGAGCCAGATCTTCCGACAGACCCACTACAAACAAGTCCTCTCTAATCACCTCGTCTAAACTCTTCTTCAGTCTACCCCTTCCTCTCTTACCATCCGGAAGGTCGATCAACTCACACCTCCTCACTGGTGCAGCCATACTTCTCCTTTTGACGTGGCCGAACCATCGGAGTCATGATTCCCTCATCTTTTCTTCTATGGGGGCCACTTTAGCTAAGTCCCTGATTACCCCATTCCTAACTCTGTCAATCCTCGTGAAACCACACATCCACCTGACCATCCTCATCTCAGCTACCATCAACCTCTGGGCCTGCGTCTTTTTCAGATGCCAACAATCCGATCCGTATAGGACAGCCGGTATGACTACCATCTGATAGACTTTGCCTTTCAAACCTAAGGGCACCCTCTTATCACACAGCACCCCTGAGGCAGCCTTCCATTTTTGCCAGCCCACTCTTATGCGCTGGTTAATATCCTCATCAATGTCTCCGTTTTGCTGGATGATCGAGCCAAGGTACTTAAACTTATCCACCTTAGGTAATGGTCTCCCATCTAGGGTGACTTCTCCCCCCTCTTCTATCCTTCCGCTGAAACAACAATGTAGGTATTCTGTTTTCGATCTACTTAATCTAAAACCTCTCGCTTCCAGCGTAAGCCGCCAGCTCTCCAACTTTTCATTCACCCCATGCCTGGTCTCATCGATAAGGACAATGTCATCTGCGAAAAGCATACACCAAGGGACCTCATCTTGAACCCCTCTCGTGAGTTCATCTGGAACTATCCGATTTGGAAATAATTGGGTACCGATTATCAATGTTTGTTCAACAGTCTAATTTACTCTACTTGAATTTGACTTGAACCTAAATTTTGCTAGCGCTATGGTTATCATTATATGATAAATCACTAACTCATGGTAATACAATCTTACCCAAAATTTTATATTAATCTTCAATTATACTAACAATAAAAGATGGGTCCAAATATTATAAAGAACAAAGGGCTTTATAACACTTTTTCTATGTCTTTTAATTTTGAGGAGTACTTATTTTTAAGAGTCACGAATATATTTTTCTCTGTCTATATCTTTCTTTTTAACTATGTTTTTCTTTCAAATATACTTAAATGACTTTTGGAAGTATATATACTAGAAGTATGACGTAGAAATTACATCATAGAGTATTTATCAAAATATTAATCTTCAATGATACTATCAATAAAAGATAGGTTTTTAAATGTGATGGATTTTATATGGAATATATAGTACGATAAATGTTTTTAGTTGGCTTTTTTAAAAAAATAACCCTAATGCAGCTAGTTAGTCATCTTAAGAAGACTTTTATCTGAAGTATATACTATCAATAGGTGATTTAAAATAGTTCTTCACTTTTGAACAACGACGACTAGTGAATATATTATTATTCACCGACAAAAACATTAATAATCTTTCTAAGATCTTTATCTGACTATAACTCTTTGCAAAACGTCCAACTAAGACCCTGTTCTTTTTGTGGGTCAATTTTAAAACATTAACTTCAACCCAATTCAATCCATCTCAATCTACGTCAACCTATCTCAACGTATTTCATCATTTTACCCACCCAAATTTACGTACGAAAAGAACATGCCCTAATTCTGTTTATGAACAAGTAATTGTGGGCAAAAGTCATCGAACAACAGTTCTTTTGATCAGCCATCAGTTCATCTCCTAAACGTATTGAAGTTTCGATTTTGCATACTGTCTCTTAATTTATAGATATCCTTTCTCACACGTGCGTTTCTTTCGCATATATTCAATTTTTAGGATTGAAAGACAACAATTTTACTGGTTAAGTTCATAATACTTGCCTGGTAAACAATTAATAAATATAAGAAATAAAAGTTCCATAACAAATACTTGCTTGTTTTTGAAAAATGCTGATCAGTCTAATGATAAATCCTTATGGTTAATTGAAATAAACATACCCTTAAATTACTATTTTGATTTCAAAAAAATAAATTGCTATTAAAATATACCGAGATGATATAATAATAATTTGAATCTTGTAAGCATATCTCCTGATTAATAGCATTTGATATGGTGTTCAAAATTAGTATCTAAACTAGCATTTGTATTGTGATGGTATTTAATATTTGAAGTGATATTTATGAAAAAATAAACTTAATTGTTTGTCTGTAGAAGGTAAGATCCGTAATTCATTTGTTTTGTTTCAAAATGCTATTCATTAATATTATATTTGCAAAATTATCGACATTTTTTTTATGTCAATTAATATTAATAACCTAATCTAACAAATTTTTTTTACATAATATCCACTTACGGTTGTATTATAATTGTTATATGTTATTTAAACCATTATTCATTATCCAAATAACTAGCATTGCCAAACATTACCTAAGGTCCTGTTCTTTTCAATGGGAAATAATGGATGTGGGATGAGCGAGTGTGGAAAAATGGGGGAAGGAGTGGGTGAAAGTTGGTAAGAGTGACATTTTTTTTTAAAGTGTGGAAAAGGGGGGAAAAGAGTTGTGAGCATTGGCAGGATTTGAAAAAAGTTAAATGAAAGTGTGTGGGAAAGGGGGGAAGAAGTAGGTAGGAGTAGGAAATAGTGGTATTTTTGTTTAACTGTGGGAAAGAGTTGGAAAGAGTGGGAAGGGGGGGGGGGAAGGAGTGGGTAGGTGTGGAAAGGAGTGGGTTGAGTTTATTAAACCACGCAAAGAACAGGACCTAAATTATCCACGAAGCATAAGAAATTGATAAAACAATAGGATCGTAAGAAATGTCCTATAGTAAGACATGACACTAAAGCCCCATTCGACAAAATTAGTGATTTAAGTAGCGGATATCGGTTCAAGTAGCAGATAGCTGTTTAGGTAACGAATAACGTTTCTAATTTAGTTGTTAGCGGATAACTGTTTAGATGAGCGGTTGAAACAAATGTGTTCGGTAAATTTAGCTGTTAGGTTAGTCGATTAATATAAATTGACATAAAAAAATATAAATAATTTCCAAAGATAAAATTTCCAAATGATATTTATTGGCCAAAAAATATGAAACACTATTTTTAAATGCCAAACGTTAATACTATTAGCTTTCCAGAAACGCTATTTAAAATGCTAAACGCAACTTGAAATGCTAGTCAAAATATTATGTGACCGAACACTAAAAATTACTTGATTAGTGTATTGATTTGGTCAAAATGGCAAACGCCACCCAAAATGCTGATGTTGAACACGCCCTAAATTAATACATTATTTGATCTAGATCACTAAATTTTCAATAATTAAAATCAATTATAAATTTTAAGGATTTAATATTAGTCAGTTATATTGATAAATACAAATCATATTTTAATCGGATGCATCCTATCATGAAGAAGTATTACGCATATATTTTTACAATCGTAAAAAAGTAAATAAAAAGTAATTTTCCAAATTTATAACTAATAACACTCTTTCACTATTTAATTCTACTAGTTTTTCAATTTTATATATATATATATATATATATATATATATTGTAAGAGCATATCTAATATGATTTTTAAACAAAGATAAATATCTCTATATTCTTGTAGCCGAATTTATCATTTTGCAAATAAAAACATATCACACTGATTATCTGTGAGGGAGAAGTAAGATTTTTCCATAACGTGCATAACGAGATGGACCAAACCAGAGTACGAGACCCATGTATGTCACGTTAATGGGGCAGCTTTTCGGACCAAAACGTCATCCAGACTTTATTTGCGCACTTTTTAGTTTTTTTTTTTAATTTTTTTGCCTTTACCTCCTTCATCTTATAGAAAGGTTAGAATTGAGAAATAAATCAGATTAGATCACCTATTTAATAAATATATTAATTTTATATTATTTTAAAATAATTTAAATTTATTTAAAATTAAAAAATAACAAATTTTTATATTAAAAAATCAAATTATGTCAAATTTAAATTTAAATTAATTCTGTTTCAATTATATTTATATTTCTCTTAATAACTTTGAATCTAATTTATATTATATTATTGTATCGGATTAGATTTTTTTAAATCTAAAAAGGTCGCACGGAGAAAAAAGAGGAAAAAACACAGAAAGAGGCAAGAGAGAGTGTGTGTAAAAGATAGAGAAGGCAAGAGAAATAGGAGAGCAGAGAGTCAACCGAGCCCTATTTCCTATATCTTCTGCGGGTAGTACAGCAGAGTGTGAAATTTTGTAGGCATGTATTTGTAAGGCATCGATGACACCACATAATGCTGTCCTTTTATCTTCTTCTTCTTCTTCCCACCCTTCTCTGCTCCCCTTTCTCCTGTTATCTCTCTCTTTCTCTCTCACCCCCTAAAGGTCCCTTTTGATTCCTCAGTCTTTCTCTCTCTATCTCTACTTTTTGTAGGTGAGGCTACCACTCACATCTCAAATCAAGTCTCAAATGGAAGCGCACCCATCTTTGGATTGTCAAACCATGCAGACACCCAGTCATAAAAGCTGTGGCTTTTCCCCTTTTTAACTATTCTAGGGTTTCTCAATTCTCAGTTGGATAGAGAAGGCAACAAGGGTTTGCAAAAGTCAAGCCTATTTCTGGGTTATTTTTCTCCTAATTTTTTGTCTTGTCTCTTTACTTTTTCATCTTTCTGGGAGAGGAATTGTAGACATTTGGGTATAGTATCCCCTTTTGTCTTCTCTTTCCTCTCCACACAATTTTCTCTCCTATTTCATGCCAATTTTCTGTAGCTGGGGTCATCCTGAATTTTACTGTTGTGATGTGAATAATCCACTCCCATTGTTCATATAGGAGAACCCACCAACCAAAACAAAAAAAAAAGTTGGGAAAATAGAAGGGGAAAAAGTGGGACTTTTTTCATGAGTTTTGGAGGATTTCTTGATAGCAGTGGTGGCTGTGGCGGAGACGGAGACGGCGGCGGAGCTGGTGGTGGAGCCAGAATAGTGGCGGATATCCCATATATCAGCAGCAACAGCATGACTCCTGGTGCCATTTCTCAACGCCTTCTGCCTCCTGCCCTTAACAAGTCCTTCTTCAACTCCCCTGGCCTCTCTCTTGCCCTTGTAACTCTCTCTCTCTCTCTCTCTCTCTCTCTCTCTCTCTCTGTTGCTGTTAACTTTAGCTAAATTGATTTGGGTTTGTGTTTTTTCTTGGCGGGTACTTGTTTGTTTTTGGTGAATTTAGCAAACGGGGATGGAAGGGCAAGGGGAGGTGACAAGAGTGACAGATCAGAATTATGAACCAAATGCAAATGGGCTAGCAAATGGTGGTGGAGGAGGAGGAGGAGGAGGAGGGAGAAGAAGCCGAGAAGAAGAACATGAGAGTAGATCTGGGAGTGACAATTTGGAAGGTGCTTCTGGAGATGATCAAGAAGCTGCTGATCTTCCACCAAGGAAAAAGAGATACCACCGACACACACCCCAGCAAATTCAAGAGCTTGAAGCGTATGTCTTGTTGCCTTCCTTTTCACTTTCTCTGTCCTCATAGTTAACCAAAAAACCAACCTGATTCCATGTTGAACTTGGGGTTTTTAATCTTCTTTTTGAATTGATTTGTGGGTCACAGTGTGTTCAAAGAGTGCCCTCATCCTGATGAGAAGCAAAGGTTGGAGCTTAGCAAGCGGCTTTGCCTGGAGACTAGACAAGTCAAGTTTTGGTTCCAAAATCGTCGTACCCAGATGAAGGTTTGTCAAATTATTGACCCCATTTGGCTAGTTTGTTTGATGCTCAAAGTATCTGCCTTTTTTTTCTTGTTGGTTGTGGGTTTCAGTGTTTTGATTTGTGTTCTTGTTTATAGACTCAATTGGAACGACATGAGAACTCAATTTTAAGGCAAGAGAATGATAAGCTTAGAGCGGAAAATATGTCCATTAGAGAGGCCATGAGGAACCCAATTTGCACCAGCTGTGGTGGTCCTGCAATGATTGGTGAAATTTCAATGGAAGAACAACACCTAAGGATTGAAAATGCCCGTTTGAAGGATGAATTAGACCGTGTTTGTGCATTAGCTGGCAAGTTCCTAGGCCGACCCATTTCCTTGAACACGTTTCCTGGCTCCATCACTCCTCCAATGCCGAGCTCAGCCTTGGAACTTGGGGTAGGGTCCAATGGGTTTGGCCCCTTACCCACTGTGACGACCACCACATTGCCCTTGGGACCTGATTTTGGGAGTGGGATTTCAAATGCCTTGCCAGTGGTATCTCCAACCAAATCAACCGCCAATGTAGCTGGAATTGAGAGGTCATTTGAGAGATCTATGTATTTGGAGCTTGCTTTGGCGGCAATGGATGAACTAGTCAAGATGGCTCAAACCGATGAGCCCCTGTGGCTGAGGAGCATGGAAGCAGGAGGAAGGGAGATCTTGAACCATGATGAATATTTGAGGTCTTCAACTCCTTGCATTGGGTTGAAGCCTAATGGCTTTGTCTCTGAAGCTAGTAGGGAGACCGGCATGGTGATCATCAATAGTTTAGCCCTCGTTGAGACTCTAATGGACTCGGTGAGCTCTTTATCACGTATTGTGCTCTTAAATTAAATATTGTTTCTTGCAGAACTTGAATTGATAAATCAAGCTTGTTATGGTGAAGTAATATAATTGTGCTTTAATCTCATTAATTGTGACAGAACCGGTGGGTGGAGATGTTTCCCTGTATGATTGCTAGGGCTACAACAATGGATGTGATATCTAGTGGGATGGGAGGAACTAGAAATGGTGCTCTTCAGCTGGTACAGTCACCTCACTTTCATTAACTCATGTGGTAGTCTGTTGTATATCAGAAGTAACCTTTTGACAGTGACATCCATGCTAGATGTTGTATTAGTTTATCAACAAATCACATTTATGCTTTCGCAAAGTTCTAAGATTTTTTTTTTGGGGGGGTTATGTCTTTGCTTGAAGATGCATGCTGAGCTTCAAGTTCTGTCACCACTGGTGCCAGTTCGTGTGGTCACCTTCCTTCGCTTCTGCAAGCAGCATGCAGAGGGTGTGTGGGCAGTTGTTGATGTGTCGATTGACTGTGTCCGGGAAAGTACAGGTTCACCCTCATATGTGAACTGCAGGAGGCTTCCTTCAGGATGTATTGTTCAAGATATGCCTAACGGCTATTCTAAGGTACTTACTATTGTTTTTATGGGGGTTTTAATTCTTGTTTTTGTGTTGATCCAAAGTTGCAAAGCCTATATTATATTCTTAGGAGTACAAACTCCCACAAGCCACATCAGCGCCACATATTAAAAATTGTCTATATGACAAATACACGGAAAAATATATATATATATGGTAAGAGGGAGTACATACTCCTAAGTGTATGATATACATTACCTCAAAGTTGGTGTTTTTGCCATTTTAGCTTTTAATGTGTTTGTTGTAACTGCAATCTTTGGCTTCTAACTAGTTGATCTTCCATTAAGTGATGAAAGCAACATATTAGTCAATGTCATGAGGGACATTTCCATTCCCAAGCTAATTTCTAGCTCATGCATCTATGAAACTTGTTTGTCTGGTGATTAATCACTTAATTGCCAGGGTCTCAGTGATGGGTTTGGTTTCAAACTGATGATTAATCATTTATTAATCCCCCTCATATATTTTATTAAGCTAGATGCTTCTTTTGTGCCACATATAAAGCTTAATACTAATATATAATTAGCCTACATGTCAGCAAATCGAGGATACTGGTATTAGTTTAATGAATAGAAGTCTCTATTATCCTTATTTTCTGAACCTTGAACAAATTAATTTCATGTGTCCTTTTACTAACTAATAATGCCTTGTAATCTATGAACATCGATAGATTAAACTATGCATTTGATGTTTCTATTCCGATTCCTGATGGTGCCTGCCTTGATCATCTTTTCGAGCCCTATTGTATATTTTTATTTTACTCAAATCCATGTTACAGCGTGTGACCTGGTTCGCAGCCTAATTTATGTGTTGTGTTGCTAACTGCTCTCTGAAGACTTTGCAGTCAAGAACCCGAGACTGTCGATTTTGTTCTCATCTCAGTTTCTATAATTTTCTGCCTATGAGTAGTCCGTATCTCGATGCCAACCTGCTTCTTTGATCGCCCTTCCTTCATTTGAATCTCGTGATAATTTCGTGAATCCAAGCAATATTATTTTATGAGCTGCCTCTCTCTCTTAATTATTTAATTGAAGCCCAATCTTAAGCTGTATCCAGGATTTTTCTGACATTTATATTTTGATATCATTTTTCTCACATTTCCAAGGCCAAATCTCCATTATTTGCTCTTCTAGTAATGTTTTAAATGATAGATATAATATTCAAGTTCCTGTTATGAATTATTAGTCTTCTGGTCACTTGCATCGTCTCTTGTGCTAGAAGTTTGACTGTACTTTCCATTGAACTGTCCTTTGTCTCCACTAGAGACCTCATTCCATCCCACCTATGGAATTGCAATAAGGAATTCTTTTCTTGTCGATTTTTGAAATTCATAAGAGAGACTCATTGACCCTGAGAATTTTTTTATTATATGAATTGCTTGAAGCCGTTATGCTTGGTCAGTGAAAAACATACCCATCTAATCTTAGAATGGGTTTAAAACTCTTCTTACTTTTAACTGGTGATGCAGTATGATGAAGAGTGATGATATATCTTGCTGAAAGGCATAAACATTTGATTTTTACATAATCTACAACTTAACGCAGCTGATTTTCTGCTGATAAATATTTGGGTAGTTACTGATTTGTTGTCTTAGTACTATAGGTTACATGGGTGGAGCATGCAGAATATGACGAGAGTAACATTCACCAGCTCTACCGGCCATTCATTGGTTCCGGCATGGGATTTGGGGCCCAGAGATGGGTTACGACCCTCCAAAGACAATGCGAGTGCGTAGCCATTCTCATGTCCTCCACAGTACCCTCGGGAGACAGCAGCGGTGAACATTTTCCCCTTAACTAATAACCCATAATATTCATTATCATGACAAGTACAAGTGTTGTTAGTGTCTGAGTCCAGAAAGGTCAAGGTATATATACCGAGAAATGCAGTAAGGCTAACTATCATTCTGATGAATCATGATCACAGTTATAACCCCAAGTGGGCGAAGGAGCATGTTAAGGCTGGCTCAAAGGATGACCAACAACTTTTGTGCTGGGGTGTGTGCATCTTCTGTGTACAAGTGGAACAAGCTCAACATGGGCAACGTTGACGAGGATGTCCAGGTCATGACCCGGAAGAGCATCGACGACCCAGGTGAGCCCCCAGGCATTGTGCTTAGTGCAGCCACCTCTGTGTGGCTGCCAGTCTCCCCCCATAGACTGTTCGACTTTTTGCGTGATGAACGGTTGAGGAGCGAGTGGGACATCCTATCCAACGGCGGACCCATGCAGGAGATGGCCCACATTGCCAAGGGCCAGGAGCAGGGCAACTGCGTCTCCCTTCTTCGCGCCAGCGTATGTTTTTTCTCTCTCCTAATACATGCATAATTTTCACCATTGAAGATGGGGATAATATAATACATAGATATTGGAATTATGTTTGTGTCTTGGAGTGAAAGGTCAAAATCACCTTGTCTTCTACCAACTATATGGTGAAAAGGGGGGAGGTTCAAATCAAGAAATTGGAAGTATCTATAAAGGACATGTTACTTTGAGGCAGATATGGGGACACCCTTTTTAACCTATGCTCCTATTTCAATCAGAAAGATTATCATTAAAAAAAAAGTCAAAATGTGGGGGACAGCTTCATTGAGCCAGTGACCACATATTTTCCATGAACCTTCAGACTTTTTCATTGTTGCTGTCTGGAAGTGGCAGTTCTGTAAATAGGACGAGCATTGAGGGTAGATTTGTATGCTTTTACATGCAGGCCATGAACAGCAACCAGAGCAGCATGCTGATACTGCAGGAGACATGCACCGACGCCTCCGGGTCACTTGTGGTGTACGCGCCAGTCGACATCCCGGCAATGCATGTGGTCATGAACGGCGGGGACTCCGCCTATGTGGCGCTTCTCCCCTCGGGATTTGCTATCGTCCCTGATAGGCCAGGCCCACATGGGGCAAATACCAGCCCGCACCCACCAAGGGCTGGAGGTGGGTCTCTCCTAACAGTGGCCTTCCAAATCCTAGTGAATAGCCTTCCTACAGCAAAGCTCACTGTGGAATCCGTGGAGACTGTCAACAATCTCATATCATGCACCGTGCAGAAGATCAAGGCCGCTCTTCACTGCGAAAGTTAGCTGATCGACTCTATCAAACGGTGGAGATTGGAACTGAGGGTTGCTGTACAAATAAATTTTTCAGTGGTGGTTTTGTAATGTTAATTATTAGCTTATTATTGGGTAATTGGTGAAATTGTGGAGAAAGGAGCTCGTGAGTGGGAGGATGAGTCAAGAACGAACCGCGCGCGTTGATCAAACTCCTTGCTGTGAGGGGTGGTGAAAAAGAGGTTTTTGGCTTGAGCAAGGGTGGTGGTTCGGGTATTGACTCAGAACTTGACCCATATGAGTTTCGGTTACTCATCAGTGCCAATTGTAATTTGTAAGGTTGTTGATCAATCTTTGTTGTGAAAATCCAATATGTTTTACTGTGATCTATCAAGTAGTAGTATTTTTTTGTGAGACTCCAAGCTAGCTGGGCGAATTGACCTTTGCAATGTATGTAAAGTAAGGGGTATCTCGTAGCTCTTTGTTCCATTCTAGGATATTTCTATATTGTGTCTTTCGATAACATCGGTTCGAAGAACTCAAAACATTAATCCTAGGTTTTGGAGACATGCCTTTCCATTATGATGGCGGAACTTACAAAAGATATTTGCAGGGTCAAGATTTGATCTTCCCTTCTTTTTGATACAATATTACCACAATTGAAACGGAAGCCTTAGTATATTATGGGCAATGGTGCAACACCTTATAAATATAACAACAACAACAACAACAAACTTCTAATGTGGGTCCCGTTTTCACGGGTCTGGGGAGATCTAGCTGTAGGCAACCTTACCTCTACCGGTATTCATACCCATAGGGAGGTTGATTCCATAAGACCCACAAAACAGTTTTGAGAAAAAGGTTTGAAGAGAAAACGATTGCGAAGCCATTGACACCTTATAAATATACAATAGTGCAATTTTTTTTGGGGGGGGGGGTTGGCCTGCTTCGGCCCAAATAAAGATCCGCCCCTGCAAATGGAAGCCTTGGTGACAGCATATGTGTATGGATGGCTCAGTAGAATGAAGCTAAAGGACTAGAAGGACAAAGGCTAACAGCTAACCTAAACGTTTGTGACAAATGGCAAAATCTTTTACGGTCTGTTTCCGTCTTTATTTCAACAATAAGTGGTTGGGAATGATAAGATGTAGCTATAAGGGGTACGGAGTTGCAAGAGCCGTAAGAAGTGCAGTTATAAGGTATTGTATAAAAAAATCGTAATTATAACTACAAAGAGTTAAAAAGGTTGCAAAGAGCAGTAAGGTGAGCGTGTAAGTTGTTGAAGTAAACAAGCCCCTGATTGTCTGGTGGTCTAGTGTAAAATCTCTTAGCTTTGTTTGATGATTGTGTAGGATCTCTAGTTACTTGACTTTCTTTGTAAGTGGTTGGAGTTGCTAGCAATTGATTTTTGTTTTATATAGTTTAATTTTTTGCAGGTGAATTTTGTCGAAATAAAAATATTTCATTAAGCTGGCTTACTGACAACTATAAATTTTCAATTTATTCTCTCTTAAACAAGATATTTTAAGTTGAAGATTCGTTACTGAAAAAAAAAATACATTCGAAATAATTGCACATTTATTTTCTTCTAGGAGAAAAAGATACCCTGATTTATTTAATGGAAGATGATTTTTTTTTATAAAAAAAAGTGTGTCGGACACGCTCGTTTCAACGTGAACATGTTGCTCATAGGCCATAAGTAGCTTCTTACTGTCTATAGCTAATTTGTACCACTTTTTACCACTCTATTATACATATATTTACAATTATTTACCACTCTTTACTACTCAAATTTAACTGATATTATTTCTTGCCACTCTTTTATACTTATTTTTACAATTATTTACCACTTGTATTGCTTCTTACCACTCTTTTTTGCCCTCCCTCTGTCTCTTGTTCTCCATTTCCCATTGAACTTCCCTTGTATGAACATAACCAGTAGGCCACAGCCAATAGGTGGGGGTTGGGCAAGAAAGTGGGGGAATAAGGCCAGAGCCAGCTAGCGGTTGGTTGAATGGGTCCATTCTGCATTTAATATGAGAGAGAAAGAGAGGGACTGCACCTGCATCTGCATCTGCGTCTGCATCTGCATCTGCATGCCCTCCGCAGTTGGGCGTTTGTTGAGTCATGTTGGTTGGAGCTAATCAGCTAAATAAGAAAAAAGAAATCATTGCCATTTCATTTAATGCATTTGTATTTTCTTTTTTTTTTCTTTGGGTAATAAGGGGTTGCTGATACTCATCATGCTCGTTGCTCTTTTCTTTTGTACGTGTGTGTGTGTTGCGTTCACAGTTGACAGTTCACAGTGTTCTTGCTTTGCTTTTGTTGGCCGATGCACAGCTGACAAAAAGCTTGCCTTTTGGATTGATCTCTTCTGGTCAGACACAGAGAGAGGGAGAGAGGACATGAAAAGGGCCCTTTTTTTTTCTGACAACAAAAATATTGTGAAATGTGACTCTTTTTAACCCTTTCTAGATTAGTGCATCTGGGCTACTACACTGTGACCTTTTTGTTTTCATTTACCGTTCCGTTCCGACCTTTAAAAATGAGGGTTAGAATTGATTCTTTTTTATCTCGATTTTTAAATTAAGAATACTTGACTATAATGAGAACTAGGATTCGGTAGAGTTTTTGACATGACTTGCACTTTTTAAAGAAAAATTAATATTTAAAATCAAAACAAGATACTTTGAGTTTCATTTGTTCAGACCCTTTTTGTTTTCTACTTTGTCGCACTCTCTTAGTCTCTCCTTTCATTCACCTCTCCAAATCTCACTGCCTTATAACCTTTTAACCCTCCCTATTTGATGTTTGAAGTAGTCATTTTAGTGAACTAAGTGTTTAATCACTAAATTACGTATTAGAATGTTTGTAATTACGATACATTTCAATAAAACATTATATTATTGTTTGATCTTTTGTTTCGTAAAATGTTTAATGTTGAACTTTATAATGAAAAAGAAACTTAGTTAAAAATCTCATTTTCTATATAGGGAATGTTTGAGAGTCGGGTTTGACCCAATGACCCAAAGGTAACCGCAAGGTCAGAGTCAGGTTTAGGGTCAAGGATATGTCGTACCCCATGAAGTCGGGTAGGGGCAAGGTTAAGAAAATCATGTCTACCAACCTCCAACCAATCCGACTCTAAATTTGACGAGGTCTACAACACAGTAGTAAACATTTTGTGATTTTGATTTTGATTTCGGTTCGATCGTTGAAAATTCGATTAAGTTGAAAATTCAGCTAACCGCAGTTTACCGTCAACAATGTGTAAATTAATATTTGGCGTCTTAATAGTTAAATTAAATTTTAAAAATGAATGAAATTTGAAATTTAACAATTTCATCTAATGGTTGATCGATAATCTGGTTAACCGAGTTGAAAATCTAGCTAATTGAGTTTTTCGGTTCAGTATGATTCATATTATTGCTGAATAAAAAAATTCAATTAACCCAAAAATTCGATTAACCGAAAAACTGTTAACCTAAAGTTTCGGCTCAGTTTTCTGTGCATAATTTTTGTGAACCGAATTTCCAATTGATTGATTTTCAATTAATTAAATTTTCGATTAATCAGTTTTGATCACCCTGGTGCAGATTATATAGTCCTTTTTTTCAACATTTTTATCTAAATTTTTCTCATAGATTGAGAGCAAGGTATTTGCTCTCTATGTAAGATTCCACTTTATACGGTTGCAGAATGTAAACAATCGCCATACTGGCCCAACCAACTATACAGTTGCCTCCGATAAAAACATGTGTAATTCAAAACATTTGAATGTAGACTACACTTGACTTCGGGCTCTGACCATGTTCTCTTCAACTTATTTTGATGCTGCTCATTTAGAACTTTTGATTTTGATATATTACATATAGGCCTGTTCTTTTCATAGGGATATAGCACGTATGAAATAGGAATGAATAGAATAGAGTGGGAAAAATGATATTTTTCTTGCCAAAATGGGAAAGAATGGAAATAAATGTGAAGGAATGGGGAAGAATGGAATGGAATGGAAAAGAATGGAATGGAGTGAGAGAAGATAAATTATTAATATCAAGGCGTGGGAGGGAATGACAGAGAATGAGAAACACCGGGAATGAATGAAAAGGAGCGGAAATAAGCGGTATTCATCTTCAAAGCATGAGAAAAAAAAAAGACGGAATAAAATGGAAGTGGTAGTCAACATCTACCCATGAAAACAAGCCCATATTAACAGCCTAAAAAAGGGATCAAATTAAATATTCGATGTCATATTTCATTTTCAGTCGATTTAGACTATACGCCATCTATCAATTTGATGAATTTGACGAGATTCGAATAAAAACCTTTTATCAACATTCATATCAATTGAAATTTGCATGATTTAAAACTGAACATATGTGACCTACCTTCCCCCTAATTCATATTACATTATGCAAGAAAAATTTTAAGATTTCAATTTGTTAGTATACTTAGAGATTCAGATATTAACCATCCCAGGATGTCACTAACAGAATACAGAATGATTGTTTAAATATATGTTTAGATGAGTAATAGTATAGCTATTCTAGTAAACCTATAAATACCCACAACACCCCCCTGTTTCCCTATATATATCCATATGAGTTCTTTTCAAGTACAGGCCAGTAGAGCCTTCTTCTTTTTTCTTTTTTTTTTTCAGTGGGAAAATTTTGGCTTTCACTACCATTCTTTTTCTTACCACTTATTTCCACCCTTTTTCACTCCTTTCAATCCTATATCATTCCCTCCCACTCAGTCCAAGTAATTCTCACATCTTAATATCAATAATTTCATCTTTATTCCACTCAATTCCATTTTTTCCTACTTAATTTCATTCTATTCGACTTCATTCTATTCCTTCCTACTACATTCCACTCCTCCCTACTGTTCCCCCCCCCCCAAAAAAATCATTTTCACTCAATTACATTCATTCCCACACCGTTCAATTTCTTTAATGTTTCCATTCTATATCCGTAATTTACCCACGAAAAGAACATGTCTACGTAGGAGTTAGATGAGGGCAATTGGGAAGGCAAGATAGTAGGAGAGAAGTACATTGAATACATTATATGGTATATTCAAGCTGAATATGGAGAAGAGAAACAAGGGATTTCATTTAATCTTAGTTTTAAACGTGAGGCATCACAATGACAAGCATTCCCCCATGCTATTGGCTATTAAATTACTAGGTATAAGATGGGCATGAGTAGACTATGTATGCTATGATGCATTATACCTTGTTCTTATGCATGGAAGCCCATGAAATTCTTGCTAGAAAAATGATGAAAATGCCATGCTATTGGCTATTAGCTTGGACCCATTTGGATGGAGGGAGGGGGGGGGGTATGGCCTTAATTCTCACTTCTTGAGCTTCCTAGTGAGAACAAAGTACATAGCCAATCACTCCCCTAATTTCTATGACACCTTATTCTCCCCCCCCCCTCCTCTTTCCTCCACCTTTCTTCTCACATGCATTTGGACCCCCCCCCCCATCCTGGTGGCTAATTTGCTGTTCACATCTCTCCCTACCGTGTGAGTTCCACCTTAACATATGATCTAAGAAAATTCAAATCTATACGACTTTTCATCTACAAATATGAAAGGACTTCACTCTTTGTAATCGATGTTAGTAATTGAGGAAGAATTCAAGAGGTGGATGGTTCATAAGGGAATCTGATCCCTCATTAGAGGTGGGCAAAGAGTTGAGGGTAATTTGACAAGTATTTCAGATTGCTAAATTAATCATTAATGTGTTGATATGTGAACATGCTCTAAATAGGTCGGACAATTTTTGCTATTACCGATTATCAACTCCATCGTTTATTAATGGCACGGGTCAATCCATTTGATCTAGTAAGAACCCGACTCAGAACCAACCCCTAAGCTTAAGTGCCCTTAATTAATTTTGAATACCAAAATTCTTTGGGAGGATTATTCCCATATGATTTTGATGTCCATGCATCACATATGCTAGACAAGATATCACAAGTTAACTATTGGACCTCTATGCGTCATGGTTAGCATATACCAAGATCAACAAATTTAAACATGAATAACCTGCTTAATTTTCATACAATTACCTTTAGCTAGATTTGATCAAGTTATGTAATTTGGATAACTGATAACATTTATTATCAAGATCGACAAACGCAAATAGTAATATATAAGAAAATACTAACCTGCGTAATTTCTGTACAATTATTTTTCAAACATTTTTCATGATATTTAGTTAGTCTTGTCTGAGATGATTTTACATAAGACATATCATTAGACGAAGACGAAGTCTTTAGTGATAACTTTTACTAATAGTTGGAGTGATTAATAGTTCATTTGAAGGTGACTGTAATAAAATTAAAAATTACTTTAAAATATATTATTAATTACTCAAAACCTTTAAAAGTTACCTTTAAAAAAATTTATCTCTTAATAACTTTTATATAAGATAATTTTATCAAAAAAACTTGTGATATATTAGATATTGCCGATTGTGACACTTACACATACAATCTACCTTTTCAATTTATCAAATAAATGCTTGATGTTACATACCAGGGGGTTGGGGGTGACATTGAACTGTAGAGCTAAGGAATTGTACATAGTTATAGGTAGGAGCAAGGAAAAAGTTAGCAATAATTGTTTGTTGCTGCTTAAAGCTTAAACACAACCATTGATAACTAAAGCAACAAGTCAGTACTCCACGTCAAAGAAGACACAGCCATCAATGTCTCCTGATTTGTATATAGATGCAATGACGAAAGGGCAAAAAGATCGTTCAGTTGTTTTCGTTAGAAAATATGAATTGATAAATGAGTATAGTTGATTAAGATTGATAAAAATAAATTAAAATAAATTAAAATAGATATTTTTTGAAATGGGTTGAAGTTGATTAAAGTGGATTAAAATAGGTTAAAAAAAATTATATGATGAGTAGAAGTTCGTTAAAATAGTAAAAAAAAAGGGGATGAAATTGATTGAAATATGTTGAAGTGAGTTTTTCTTTTATTGAAGTTGGTGAAGTTGGTTGAAGCTGATTGAAGTTAATAAATTGAAATTTACTAACCCAAAAAACAGAGCCTAATTTATGAAATTTTAATTTGAATACTTAATAAACTATTTATCATAAACCCACCACATAATTTATAGCCTTTTTTGTTACCACTTCAATAATTTTTTTAAGCAAAAAAAGAAAAATTAAAAAGTCACAAAACAAAAAAAAAAAAGGGAGCAGGGCACGGAACAGCGGTCGGGTCCAACCACGTTCCGTGCCAAGCAAAACGTTTGTTGACAAGCAAAGCTGGAACGATGCGGACTGCTCATGGAACCCCTAGTTCCTGTTGGGGATGCTTTAATAACAAGGTATATATAGTCCATTAATGTTGATAGTGAGCGTAGAAAATTTGGCATCAATTTTTATTGCGGAAGCTACAACATTGAGGAATGGTATTATTCAACGATCAAAAGCAAGATTCACTAAGCTTATGACTGAAGAAGATAATAAGACCCTGATCCGAGAAAAAGGAGGAGAAATACATATGCCATAGTAGATACACTCTTATTCCGGGCCCGTCCCCTCAACATGAATTTTGTATGCTTTAATTAGTTTTCGATAATATAATTAAGTAGAATCTTGGATACAAGGATTACATAATGATAAGCCGATGTATTCGCTTTGTTTTTTTAAAAAAAGTTATATTGACATTTTATGTATGAACATTTATATGTAAGTTTACAAGAGCTTTTTTTTTTTGGTTGGTTGGGGCGGGGGCCGCGGGGTTGTGCTACTATGAATTAATTGTTTCTTGTTGGCTAGCTTAGGATTACAATTAGCCAATTGGAGATTCATTGTGAATGAGATCCACATGGCCATAAAGGCACTTGTACATTACTCTCATATATCATGCATTAGATTCTGGCAACCCAATAAGGCCATGGTCCATGGATAAAGGCCAATTTTACTTTTTAAAAAATCAAATAAAGCCTAAAATTAAAACTCAAATAGAAGAGACAACGAGAAGTTTGACAACACTAATTATTAATACACTTTTATACATAAAAATCATATCTTTACCCTTATTACATTATAGTATATTTTATTTTCATTATCCATATATATAATGCCCATAATTTCAAAAGCTAATCTAACAAAATAACATATTTCCGTGGTTACAGAAATTCTATGTTCACCAGTGTCCACATTTATTTTCAAAAAAAAAAAGAGAAAATTTTTTACTCACCAATGTCGATGTATGACTGTTGATCTCTTTTTCTTTTTCTTTTTGAACAAACTCATGATTTAATTATTTCTGTAATTATAGAAATCTATATATTGCCGCCAGCAAATAACACTCAGAAAGTCATAAAACTGTATAAATAGAAGCTAGCTAAGACAGTAGAATAATTCAATGAACCCACCATTGTAATGAAAAGGTCCCCTTGAACTTTCAATATCATAGCAATTAATGCAAAAATTAGAAGGCCAGTAGGAGAAGAGAAATATTCCAAGGTGCATTTAATAATATACCAAAAAGAAGAGAGGAGATTAATTTTGTAGGACCATTAGCATTTGACCAATTCATATACACTATCATTTTCTTAAGAAATGAACAAGATTTCTTACCTTTTTCCCCTTTAATTACTCAATAATGAGTAAATATTGGATAGGGAGGGGGGGGGGGGAACCAAGAAAGCTAGTAAAGTACAAATAGAATAAATTAATTAAGGGCAATATGCACTTTAGTTGTTTTCTCACACCTTTCTTCATTTATTACCTAAAGCCATTTAGTCACATAGGGAGGAAAAGGAAGGTGGCTTTTTATGATGCCTAAAATTGTCAAAATTTTGGGTGACTTTAATTTTTTATGTCCACAATGTCAACTTATTGTGAAATTAGAAATAATTTACAACTTTAAATATGGGTCTTGTATTTATGCAAATGGGGAACATTCATATACAAATGACGTCGTTGCTAAAGCAGTATTCCTAATGACTGAGAGAACGATTTTAGGGGATCATACAAATAATTTTTTAGAAATATTTTTATCAAGTTGAAATTTGAAATCTGATCTTTACCTATAAACATTAGGTAAAGAGAAAATTAATTTACTAGTGTTAATTTAAGGAGAAAATCTTAACATATCAACAACTATATATATATATTCTTTTTGTATTAGTGGAAAAAAAAACAATGAAAAACTTGTCTTCTCATTTCAATTGGCTTATTTTAATTTAGCACTGAGAACTCGGGTGCTTTTACTGATTGTTCTTAATTATAATCTCATGGATTCTATGTGGCAGATCAATCCGTAGGGAGTACGTAATTTGGTATTGATATGCCTTCAATTGCTATATACGTATCACCAAAGTGAAACTAGCTATATGTCTCGATACAAAAAATGCATACGTAATAATTTGATTTCTCAAAGAACTACATATACATTCTTTTTATTGAATAATGTTTATATACATATATATACCACAAGCATTTGATTCATAACCAGGCTATTCAACAGTCGAGCTTTGCAACATCTATAAGTATAAGTTGAAGGTGACCAACAATGGGAATGAGGTGTAGGGTAACGCATTGCATCTTTAGTGTTGCATGCACGTAGTTGCATGTGCATGCATTCATGCGTTACGTTATATATCTTCATATTATAACTCATGATGAGAGCATTATAAGGTAAAATAACATAATTTTAATCCAAATAACGAGCACACCCTGTAGCAAGGGAACATCCACCTGGTCTAGGGAGGATTGTTGCTAGTCGTGGTTTGAGATTTGGAGGATTAAGTGCCCGTTTTTTGATACCATGTATAACATGACCTACAATTCCATTGCCAATGGCGATCTTTCGGGAGATCTTGGATTCAACCAGCATGGAGCAAACCAAGAACACCATGAAAATCACCGCAACACTCTTTTCTTTTGAAACCGCCATCCTTGATTTCAATTCTTTTGTTGCAATTCGATCGATAAATTTGTATGTAGAAGAGTTGAAGGGGCGAATATTAAAGGGAAAATTAAAGGAGGTTCCCTCCGATCCCTTCTTCTTGTTAATGAACCTGATTATTAAACAAATGCTTGGTGTGAAATGTCAACGATTAGGGTATTCAAACATATATTAGGAGTCATGAAAAGGACAAGCAGGGGACAAAAAATATAGTGGTGATGCAATTTTTTCGCTTGTCTTTAATTATAATTATCCATGAATAGGAATTAGCATCCTTGGAATTGGCTTACTTGAATCTTCGGGGTTTACCTATTTTGTCAATTCTCTTCTGTTTTCTTTCGCAGCAAAATCTACGGAGAATTATTAAAACCTATACAGTACTATACATTTGGGAGTACACATTCTTAGAAGATATATCTACAAATAAATATCAGAAAATGGAATATATAATAAATACATCCAAAAAACCTATTTTGGTTTTGGGGGGTAAAAAGTAATACAATTTAGGTAACCCATATCTCAATGGTTCTTTCTAAACTATCTTCAACGAGGATACGAAAAAAGTCTTTATGCGAGATCTGATTCCACATTGTTGTGGAATCTAAAGCGAGTCTTTACTTCGACAACCAGTTTGCTGCAAGTACAATTACCGTCTGTAATAATATGATTAACAACTACATGGTTACATGGTTGAAAAGTAAAATTAAATGTCTTGAATAAGAGCTTAGAATTCCCATTGTTTGGAGAGAGAGGGTAAGCAAGCTATGAACATATTAATTATCAAGGACATCACCAAATGCTTGGATATACCTAATTTGGGAACCGTCATTCTTCTATATATTTACAATAGACAAATTACTTTATCTCTGTGGTTCTCCCTAACTCTATACAAACTCTAGTGTAGCATTTGGTTGAAAGTAATGCAATCACTATGCAATGGAATCAACCATGTAATGCAATTGTTAGTATAATGGAATGGGATAATAATTGCATTACAATGTTTGGTTACAAAGTTTTTACAAGTGTAATGGAATGAATTCATCTACAAACAATATTTAATTTTACACGTGACGTGAAGTACTTGCAATTCAATTTGCATTTTATTTTTGTCTATTTTAATTATTTGTAGCTTCGTTGATAAATATCATCAAATATCTTATCATCATGATTACGATGTTTCGCATGAGATTTACATCACTCTATTTCTTATAGATTACAATAATGTAATATTGTTCAAGTTTACCAAGTAGAGAGAAGATGATGATGATGATGATGACGACGTGAGAGAGAGACATAATGTCTAGAATGTACAAAAATACAGTTACAATAATACGATCATGCTCTAAGTTAAATTTTATCTAATGTGGACAGGAGAGAGAGAGGGGTGAGTGGAGCTTCAAACCTTTAAAAAAATGGTGTCAAACTAATAAGAGAGGGGGAAGTAGAGGAGAGACAATGGAGATAAGAGAGAGAAAGTTCCCAAATATAATAGCTTATAGTTGGATAGATTTTGATTCAAAGGTATGCAATCAAAATTGTTTAGGAAAAGTCAAGTAATTATAATTGCATAGATTGAGGTAAACGTAATTACAATGCAATCTTGATTACATTACTTAATGGTAACCAAACATGGTAATGGAATTATCATTACCATTTTGATTGCATTACCATTTCGATTACATAGAACCAAACAAGCCATAAGTTTTTAACAAGGTGGGGTAATTATTTAACTAATTGCTCAACAGTTTGCTTAGGGCATTCCTTTTGATCTTTCCACAGCACATAGACAAGAGTACCGAATAAAAATCTACTAGCTAGTTTGATTAGTGAATGGAGTTAAAATTTATAAGAAGGTCCACATGTAGTTCTTTATATAGAACCTTTTGTTTTACATAACAATATAGAATCCAACATATTCAAAACTTAAACGAATGCGATAACAAGAAGAATTATGCTAGTTTTCTCATGGGAATACCGAATATATCACATATAATGTGAATGGAGGTCATGAAGTTATCCATTCTATCTTAGGAAATGATTTTTTTTTTGAATGAGATGCAAGGGTCGATATGATGTTAATGGAATTCGAACCCAAATTTCTAGTAATATATTATAGAGACTTTACCAAGCGAAGCAATGGACACTAGAGCTGGAAAAAGCTGACCCGACACGATTACCGACCCGAAACCGACACGAAGTTAAGTGGGTTTGGGTATAAATTTTCGACCCGTTTAATTAAATGGGTTGACATGTTTAGCCCGTTTAATTAAATGGGTTATGTTCAAGTTGAAATTATCGACATGAAAAAGTACCTATTTAACTCGTTTAATTAAATGAGTAAAATAAGTCAACTCATTTTTTCATTTTTTATTTATCAATTTACTTTTTATTAGATAATTAAGAATATAAAAAATTTTAGAAATTGTGAATTGTGATGAATAAGGGGAATTTCAAAGAGTAATTGTTTAATTTGATATGTAAATTTAATTTTTAACATTGCAATTACATATTAGTTGAAAATGTTAAATGCGTAAACAGTTAATTAAGTCACTAAACTTGACCTGTTTATCTTAAACAAGTTAAGCGGGTCAACTCGTTTAAAAATTAAATGGGTACATATCAAGATTTTTCAACCTGTTTAATAAAGGGGTTAGGTTCAGGACGAGGAATTCTTAACCCGTTTAAGTTCGACATGAACATGAACCCGACCTGACATGACTTATTACCCGGCTCTAATGGACACCCAACAACAAATAAGCTACTTAATTTGCTCATTTACAAATCAACTGTTTTATATAGCATGGCACAGTAGGGGCTAGAACTGGCTAATGGGTCGATTCAGATTGACCCATTTAATAAACATGTGTTAGCATTGAAAATAACTTAGATTTATTCAAAATTAAATAATAAAATATTTTCATACTAAGGGCCTGTTCTTTTCGTGGGTAAATTGGGTGGGTAAATTGATGAACTAGGTTGAAGTGGGTTGAGGTGAGTTGAAATTGGCATTTTTTTTTAAGGTGGGTTGAAATAGGTTGAAGTAGCTTGAAATGGGTTGACGTAAGTTGAAGTGGGTTGAAGTTGGTATATTTTTTATGTGGTGGGTCGCAATAGGTTAAAATAATGAGAATTTAATTAATGTGTGATAATTTATGATGTTATGAAAATTTTGTGAAATTTTTGTTTATTCTTTTTTATTTTTTATATTTTGTATTTTATATTTTATATTTTTATATTTTAAATTTTTAGCTTTTAATTTTTAATTTTTAATTTTTTAATTTTTTAATTTTTTAATTTTTTAATTTTAAATTTTAAATTTTAAATTTTAAATTTTAAATTTTAAATTTTAAATTTTAAATTTTAAATTTTTTAATTTTAAATTTTTTAATTTTTTAATTTCTTATTTTTTAATTTTCTTATTTTTAATTTTGTATTTTTTAAAATTTTTAAATTTTTAATTTTCAATTTTCAATTTTTAATATTTTAATTTTTCTATTTTTAAATTTAAATTTAAATTTTTTAATTTTTTAATTTTTTAATTTTTTTATTTTTTATTTGTTCTCTTTTAATTTTAATTTTTTTTATTTTTTATTTTTTATTTTTGAATTTTGAATTTTTATTTATTGTTTTTTATATTTTTATATTTTATATATTTTATAGTTTATATTTTTTATTTTATTATTTTATTATTTTTTATTTATTCTTTTTATTTCCTTTTTCTTATTTTTTGCTTTTTTATGTTTTTGGGATTTTCTGTAGATTTTGTTTGGAATAAAAATAAAAAGATAAAAAAATTAACAACTAAATACAAAAAGTTTAAAAAATACAAAAATAAATAAATTAAATATAAAAAATAAAAAGATAAAAAATTTTAAATTAAAAAAATATAAAATATAAAATATAAAAAATATAAAAAAAAATAAACACAAAAATTAAAATTAAATGAAAAATAAAAAACTATAAATTATAAATTATAAATTATAAATTTAAAAAATAAAAAATTAAAATTAAAAAATTAAAATTAAAAATTAAAAAATTAAAAATTAAAAAATTAAAAAATTAAAAATAAAAAATTTAAAAATTTAAAAAACAAAAATACAAAAAATTAAAAATAAAAATAAAAATAAAAATACAAAATACAAAATACAAAAATACAATAATATAAAAATAAAAATACAAAAATACAAATAATAAAAAATATATAAAATAAAAAATAATAAAAAGCAAAAAACAAAAAATAAAAAATACAAAAATTTAAATACAAAAAATTATATATTTAAAATTTAAAAATTTAAAAATAAAAAACTAAAAAATAGAAAAATAAAAAAATTTCAAAGTACGTTAATTTACAAAAAAGTAGTACAGTGAACTTTTTGGTACAAGAATGATTAAATCTTATATGATACTTTACAAATTATTAAAATTATGAAGGAGTGGGTTGAAGTTGGTTGAAGTGGGTTGAGGTAGGTTGAAGTTGGTTAAAATTAGTTTTTTTTTTTTCAAGTGGGTTGAAGTAAGTTGAAGTGAATTGAGACTGATAAATTGCAATTGATCCACCGAAAAAACAGGCCCTAAATAGTTACATTGTGTTGATTTTGGATCAAAATCACTTTTGTTTGTATGGGATGATACTTTCCCAATTCTAGTAAGACACTCACTCTGTCACACGTTGTGATTCAGCAAAATCTGCACGGTGAAGTCCTTCAGTACTCCTGATTTTTTCTTGTGTTCCTACATATCAAATCACCCATTGTCAATCAATCGAAATCTTTGGCCCATTGTCTTCTGCTTCCTGTCACATGTTATAGTCTGCCCCTTTATTTCTGATATTTATGTTTTTCCTATTAAATCTGTTTAATACAGACTGATTTGAGATCAAATTGGTAATTTTGTACCCAACATGATCATATGAGGTAATTATTATCTGAAAAAAGTGAGAAAAACAGTATCAAAAGTATATTCAGATTGATTCAATTTTGATTTAAGTGATTTTTGTACATGCATTGTCCTAATTGGAGTTTCACAACTTGATGCGTTCCAATTTCTTTTAACTTTTTCTAACTCTTATGTGTCTCTTATAGTTCTCGTATTTTTTTTGGGAGGGGGGGGGGGGGAATGGTTAAAATACAAAGGAACTCAAACAATCCTTATCGAAAGGGCTCTGTTTGAATTGTCATCGGCATGAATAGAGGGAAAAACAAGTGTCTGACTTGACGACCATATGATATAGTTGGATATGGACTGGCCACATCACACCATCCAATTCATTGTCACGTTGAATTGTGAAACATGAAAGGTTTTTCCAAGACTATCTTAATATCTTGAATTGCGAAGTCGGTCTGCCAAGGAGCATGGATCTTCCAGTGCATGACATGACATCCGTGTAATTTTGTTATCCCTCAAATTTTGTTATCCCTGTCGATATGTAGATGCTTCGATCCTACCTTGACGGATATCCACACTATTCTTTCAGTTGAGAAGAACATGACCCAAGCGCTTGGTTTTGGGCTTATGGACTCCACATTGTTGATGCAGTATAGTAAACATCTAATAGATCCCAAATAGACTAATTGGGCCATCTGACCCCAGAGGGTTCCACTGGA
>JACYFF010031954.1:4119538-4136000 GCA_017589665.1 Selenicereus undatus | reverse complement strand
TATATATATATATATATATATATATATATATATATATATATATATATTATAGATTTACACACCATTTGCTTACATAGATTAAGAACCATTGTAAAAATAAATGCGTACATAAATATCAACATCAGATACGGGCAGTTTTGTGTAAAATTTTTGTGTTTTTTAAAAATAATGTCCATTGATTTGCCTCGCAATAAGCATACACGTCATCGTCCTTATCTAAAAACGACAAAAGAGGACCCCAATCTCCACCGTCAGATCCCTAGATACGACGGACTATCGGACGATGGAGATGCCCCAGTTTGACTGGTAGGAGTACGAAAATTAAAAACAAGGGAGGTGAGGGTGGGGCTCACCATAATTGGGGCTTTGAAAATGGACCTTTGACCGCGTTCTAGAGAGAGAAACTTGGAAGCAAGAGAGAGAAACCTAGAGAGAGAGAGAGAAGCTTTGTCCTTCCTGACTTCCATATTTGGGGCTAGACGGGTGGATTGATTCATTTCTGTTTTTTTTCTTTTTCTTTTTCTTATTCTTATTTTATTTTATCTCTTCATTTGCCTTCATTGTTTTGTCGTCTTCATCTTCGATCGGTGAGGAGAAGAGAGGATCGCCTTTTCGATTTCGATTGCTGAGGAGAGAGAATTTTCTCTCTCCCTCCCCCCTCTCTCAATCGGAATTTCTAGGGTTTCTGATTTCGTTTTTGTGTCATTTGGTGTTGTGAGGGGAGAGGGAGGGAGAACAAGAAGGAGGAGGAACCATGAATGTTATGCGTCGTCTTAAAAGCATTACCTCTGGTCGCGCTTCTGTCTCCGATCCTGTAAGTTTCATATTTTTTTGGTTTGCCTTTTTGGCTTTTTGTAAAAGTTTCTAATTAGGGTTCGTCTTGTGATTGTGTTGGTGTTGATTGTTGATCAATGTCATATCTTCTGAGGTAGTAAGGGAGATGAATTGGTTTAGAAATGATTAAGAATTTTAGTCGTTGTCTCGAGTTTCTCGTAATTGCTTGCTTTGTGGATATCCTCCCGAATGGTGAAAAAAAGGAGGAAGAAAATTCAGGTGGTTTTTGGATTAAACCGTGCTTGATTCCCGGGTGACGTGATGCCTTTTGAGTGATTCTCGATTGAGGAGAGGGAATATAGGAAATTGGGAATAAGGTGGACGGTGAAATAAGATAGACATCTGGGGTGTTTATTGTTGATTATCTGGGAAACTCGAAGCACATAATGATTGATATTCAAGCATTTTGTTTGAGCTGAAGAAAAGGTTGCCATAATTTATGTGGTAAACATAATTCTCATTCTTATAAATGTCTGTGATGGTTTTGGACCTTTGGTGTAGTGCTCCCCCTGGATCCCCTTCGCTGTGTTTGGTGGGACATAATTGAGCGAAATGCCGGGGTGCTGATGTATGTCGATTGGCAGCTTGTTGTCGCAGGTGATAACGTGGTTTGTTGGCTAACA
Source organism: Selenicereus undatus (assembly GCA_017589665.1). Lineage (NCBI taxonomy): Eukaryota > Viridiplantae > Streptophyta > Magnoliopsida > Caryophyllales > Cactaceae > Selenicereus > Selenicereus undatus. The sequence continues at coordinate 4,134,543 of JACYFF010031954.1, read as the reverse complement.
CTCGCTTTTTCACGCCATCACCGAACTATTATCGCTTTGGTTTCAAAAAGAAAATTTTCTGAACTATTCGAATCTGGGGAAATGTTAGTTACGACTCCCATGAGTGGCAGTTGAGGTTAGTTTGCCACATATTACTATATTCGTGAAGGCGAAAATATTTTCAGCCTGGCAAAAATCAGTAAATTTGATGTATCCATTTCTTGCGGGGCATGGGAGCGCGGGGATGCAGAGGGAAGTATTTTAGGGGGGAATATTCGGACCCAACCATGTTGACCATCAGGAAAGTTCAAGTAGCATTTTACTCAACGGGAAAGCCTGGGTGATTTAATATTGTAGAAGACCGATGGAAGACGAGGATTTTCCTTTTTGTCACCATAAGAAAACGTCTGTTGTCTCAAGTGTCGCATGAAAAGCAATGAACAAGATCCCAGAACAGCACAATTACCATTAAATGCATGACTTCTATGCTTTGATGGCATAGTTGCCTGAACGCGGTATGCTCCGGTATGGGGGATGGATTTAGGTACGTGATTCGCGACCTATTGAAGAATCTGGTGCGCAAGGGTCGTTATTTGTACATCTAGTTTGTCAATTCAGAACTTCACATATTTTAGATGCTCATAAAAAGATTTAGTTATAAGGGTTCTCTCTCTTCTGCCTCTCTCTTTATCCACACGGGGCATCGTTTTTAGATTAATCCCTATATCTTTCTCTCTCCCTCTCCCTCCCCTTCTCATGTTGCTCTGTAAAAAGCCTGCCATTCATGGCAAGCTCAAAAATTCTTCCGTTTTCTTCAAAATTCGGTTTATGAATCTCGAAAATATGAACACCATTGTGAGATGGGTTTGTTGAATTCGCTAGATTTGGCGAATTGATGCGCTAAAGTATCGTGCTCTGCTCGGCGCGAATTAGTTTGCGGTATGCTGGGGGGCTGAGAGAATCCGGTAACTATGCTTTGAGGTTTTTGGAAGGGGCGCCTCAATATATGTCTAACGTCATTAGGAAATACGTCGTGCCTTTAATTGTTCATGTTGATGAACCTTTATTTTGGAGATATTTTGTACTTGTCCAAGGTTTAGGTTGGAAGGACGTACTGGTGGCCACACTATGATGGAGCAGTGGGAATGGGCCATAGACTGCTTGATTATATAATCTATCTCTATCAAAATATCATGTAATCCTAAAGTTTAAATAACGCAGTCAAAACATGACGCTGTGATAGGTGTTGAGCTGTATGGGAGGCCAGGTCCCAGGATTTGTGCTGCACCTAATGAAGTATATTGCAAGATGGATTGGAGATAATGAAACATTGATGTTAGATATAGGATGAGCATAGTCTGATGTTTTTTAGAAGACTGCGTAAAAGAAATCTGGTGCAAAGTTTACCAAGCTATGTCTGTCAGATTTGTCAACTGAATGCCAAAGAATTGATGAAGATAATCTGTGTTGTAAAGTAATCGTTGCTGAATAATCTGTGTTGTAAAATAATCAGTGCTGAAAGCTTATGTTACCTTCAACCCACCATTATGAATGTGCACCGACTCATTGTCATTTCATCGTTGGGGCGGACATCTCTCCTTGATACCACCATTCTGTGTCAGGAGGCCCAAAGTTCTGTAACTTTTTCCTAGCATTTTCATTTCTTTTCTTCTTCCTTTTCTCTTTGTAGCCCAATATTGCAACCAGAGTATAACCCACCATTAATACCTTTAATTTCTTCTCCACCTTGCTTGCTGCCACTCCTTATCAGTAATACTTCACTCTTTGTTGCATCAACTCTGATGATTAGTTCCCGTAATTATTTTCAATTCTTAACACTCTTTAATGTTTGTCTGTCGGTTGTGGCTCAATGGAATTGAAAAGTTGTTTTGAAGAGTTTTGTCAGCGAAGGAAGAGGAAAACATCTTTCCTAGCTCCTCTGCATATATACTATTGTCTTTGAGCTGGTGACTTGACTTGTTATACAAGATATCAAGAATTTAAAATAATCTTGAAGAAAATAATTATCCAGTTTCTGTCCAACATTGAGTGCTCCAAATTGCATGAAAAATTGTGTGCTGGAGAACTATTAATGAGTGCTTATGGGCAAGGCATTTATCTTTTCCAATGTCTTCAAAATCATTAAAGGAAAGAAGGAAATTTTTGTGTGAGCATACTTAATTTAGTATCAACACTTTTGTAGGGCATATCTTGTTGATTTGAAAGGAAGAGAATAGGCCTAGAGGCTAGTTTCTTTGATTCTGTGATTGTATGATAGTTTTGATGTTTTTTGTGTTTGTATTGTATAAAGTTAAAGGTATTTGTATGTCTACAGTCAAAACCTTGAACTTATTGGAAATAATCCATCTATCGAAGTGATCATGTACTTGTTGGAAGCTAACCAAGTAGCAATGAGGAATGGCAAGTGGTATACACATTCAGTGCTCTCGGAAAGTTGCCTTCTTTTGATCTGGGGTGCTGCAATCCCGATCTCTTTTGAATTTCTTATTTACTGTATGCCTTTCGTAAGATCCTAAACAGTCAAGGATGTATGGAGTTTGGTCCTTTCTGATGTTGGATTATGATGTTGCTTGAGCCTTTTCATTTCTTAGGAGGTTTATTACGAAGTGCAACGTATTCTGTTTAGGGTGGGGGCTGTAGCATAAAGAGGGCAAAGTTTGATCTAGAAGCAGAAGAGAATCTTGCGAACAAACCACATCTTGATGAGAGATGTGGCACGGGATTGGAGCAGCCCATGGCTTCAACATCAATGGAGGCTATTGCAACCACCTCTGATGTGAATTTTACTGATAGGATGCAGAAAGCTGATTGTGATCAGCTTCCTGAGGAAATGCATGGAATGAAAATCCAGGATAAGAAAGAAGATAGCCATGACGAGAAGGTAAATTTTGCAGGGGGTTGGCAGGCTGGACAATGGTTTTTGTCATCATTATTGATGAATAGAGTATACCTTTTGAGTTGAAATGTCCTCTTTCCAGGGAGTTGAAAAAGTCACGAGTGGGCAATTTTTTCAGCTTTGGATTATAGTGGACTAAAGCAAATTGCCTTACTAAATTGTCTTGTACTCGGTTGTCTGTTGTGTAGTAGACAGCTTTTCAATCTAGTGTCCAACATGAATAACTTCTCTGCCATGTAGGGGCTGAGGCTACATAAATCTAACACCTTGTCCCAAACCCTACCCTGGCAGGATTGTGGGCTGTTTGTTTAATTTGGTTTGCGTCTTGGGTTGAAATTTTGCTATAGAGAAGTTCATTTGTCAATATTTTTTGGCCCCTCTCTTCTTGCAGAAAGATAGCCTACATCTGGATCTTTCTAGACCCTACGCAGGGGTCAGGAAACAAGATCCTATTGGTTTGTAAACATTTTTCTGTGTATCCTATTTGAACTGTATAGTTGTAAATGACTCTATTATGATGTCTAGCTTTTTTACTATTATGAGTCCTTTTGCTTTTAATAGATTCTGTGGACCGTCTTATTTGTTTCAATTGTATTTATACCTTTCTGGTCTACTGGGAAATGGGAATATATTGCTGATAGGACCAGTCGTCTCTAATGCTTTTACTCTGCAACATATTTAGGACATGGAAGCAACTTTTGTGAGCGGGAATGGTACCGAAACAGGCCAGATTATTACTACTACAGTTGGTGGTCGGAATGGGCAGCCAAAACAGGTGATATTTTCCTCATCCGGTTGTTACTTGTTCGGTTATTTGCTGATTTTACTAAGTGCTGCTATCTACCATTGTTTCATGTTTATACTAATTAGTTGCAGAATGCCATGCGCTTTTTGTGCTTATCGGCAGAATACACATGCACCTTTATTTTGTTTCATGTTCATTTATTTTAATTTTTATCTTCAAGGGAGGAAAAAATTGACAAAATTTATGATGCTTTATAGTGTGCAATTCGAACAGGTGACCTCAAACCTGTTGATGTTTTTTAACATGCTAGTGGACTTCCTCTGCATACTTTAGGCATTGACTGTCTCCCATTTGAGTAACAATAGCTGTTGGAGACTTGGAGTTGTGTTCGCGAAACAAATTGGATTCAATTATCCCTTTTCTTCATTTTGCATCTAATATCAGGTTAATCAATGAAGCTCTTACAGCACATCAATGTTGTCACAACTTCCATGTGGGCCTATGGCATGCCCTTGTGATCATGGCTTCCTTTTGGGCATTGAGACATGTCCATAAAAGGACGTTCCGCAGCTGCTGAAAATTCTATTCAATTGTGGGGTATTTGTGGCATTCCATGTCTTGGGGCTGTTTGTCTTTATATGGCGAACATGCAATTTATGGTTGTTGATCTCTTTGTCCAGCATAGTTATCTTTATTTTTTGGCCTATCAGAGGTTTTGAGTGTTATGTGGTGCCAAATGGATCCAGGTGGCCGTTCTGATAATCTAAGCTCTAACTGGGTTGCGCTTGGTCTTAAATGTGGTATGGAATTATTGAGTTAATCTGAAAAGAGGATTTAAAGATTAGGGGTTGCTTTTGATTAGGGCTTTTCATGCTTTTCCTCAAATTCATTTGTCTGATTTAGGGTTGTGGTCAGTTGCGCTCGGAGTGTATGTGTAGTACGCTCTTTATGGTTGCAATTTGGGACAGCATAGATCAGAACAGTGCAATAATTCGATTTTCAGGTGGAATTGGCGGATGCCGTAATAACTTTTGCAATTTTTAGGTATGGCATGCTGATGTTAGGCCTTAGCAAACTGGCAACGATGGAGATCATTGATTTGGATGCATATTGTAGTGATGAATTAAATAGAAAGTTTTTGTTGTTGAAATTCATCATCATTTTGTTCTCTACTTTATTCCATATTGAAACAAGTGACTTACTATTTTTAGGTTGAATAGTTTTGTCTGAAGTCCTCTTGGAGGTGTAATTGGCTAAGTGTTTAACAAGCATGTGTGAGCCTTTGATTTATATCCTGAGGCCCTAAAAGTGAGTGGCAGAAAGTTGGTTCTGTCGGATGCTGTTTTGGAAAGGTTTTGAGCCTTTGACTGGTGCCTACTCTACAATAAAAGTATATTAGTGAGATATCTTGTTTTATCCAAGCAGAATTCAATACTTAAAAGAGGGGGGGGGGTGTTCAATAGTGACTTTTTAACCTATTTATTAGTCACCAGACAATATGCCATTAGAAATTTGATTTGTAATGCATTTCCCTTGACCGTGTGAAAATGTCACGTGGTTCTGAAGTTCAGGCTAATGACATGAAATTGATAATGAAATTTCTTTCAACGATTTCAGTAATAAGTTAGGCTTCATGAGGATTGTTGATTAACAGTTTGCTGGCAATTCTGTTTCAGACTGTTTCTTACATGGCAGAACGTGTGGTTGGGACTGGTTCATTTGGTGTAGTCTTTCAGGTGATTGATTCTGATCTCTTTGTTCTTCTTGCAATCACCCTTGGCTTGTTAAATGGACATTGATTCATTGATTTTCTGTTCCCATTTTATGCTGAACACACTCATAATTGCTATAGGCCAAGTGCCTGGAAACTGGTGAGCAAGTGGCAATTAAAAAGGTGTTGCAGGATAAGCGATACAAGAACAGGGAACTTCAGATCATGCGCTTACTAGATCATCCTAATGTTGTGCAACTAAAGAACTGCTTCTATTCGACAACTGAGAAGGATGAGGTTTACCTTAACCTGGTCCTAGATTTCGTCCCTGAAACTGTCTACCGGGTACTCAAGCACTTTAACAGGATGAGCCAGCACATGCCTATTATTTATGTTCAGTTGTACGCGTACCAGGTGAGCTCTGCGCAACCAACTCTATGTAACACTTCCTCTTGCACTAGGTTATCAGATTTAGCTACTGAAATATATAGTGTTAATACATTAATATGGACAATGTTTTTGGTTAATGATTTGATAACATCTCTGATCTCTCTACAAGCTGTAACTAACTGTACACTGTCTTATTCTGCAGATTTGCCGTGCGCTCAATTACATTCACAATGTCATTGGTGTTTGCCATCGTGACATCAAGCCGCAGAATTTGCTGGTTAGTTTCCTTGCATTTTTTTTTTTATCCAAATTCATTTGATGCTCATGACTTTTCTGGGTACTTGTTCTTGTCTGGGGTTTCATATAAGCCATGGATGGCTATTGCTTAATGTCTTTCCCGAATTTAAACAGATTTTCATTGTAAAGCAAGTTCTCCTATGGAATTTTCCTCAAGACAGATGGGATGTATAGCCATAGAAGTATTGTTTGTGTTGCAATGTTATTGGAACAGTGGGCGGCACTTTCTGGTTTGCCAAGCTTTAGAAGAGTGTTGACCTTGGTGTATGTTGGTGCTTATACTATTATCTAGCATAATTCTAAGTGCCTATACACTATCAAAAAGATGTTTAAAAGCAATGTTTTAAAGATAAAACAGAGTAGTTATCATTTAAGTCTGTGCCTTCATGAAAGATGAACATCTGTGTTGCCATCGTGGTGGTATTTTGGCTGGATGAGGCTTTTTTTCTTTCTTTTTTCCCATTGGAAGTGTTTATACTTGTCTCTTGCTTTGTTTTATATCTCTGTCGATGTTTGTTAGGAACTTGTGATTTATAATCTTCAAATACATGTTATTCTATGTACTGTAGGTCGCTGAACCTATATTTCTGCCCATAGTATTTGTCCATTGAGGTTATGCTTGCTGATGTCTGCAGGTCAATCCACACACTCACCAGCTAAAGCTGTGTGATTTTGGGAGTGCAAAGATGCTGGTATGCCATATTTCCTTGGGGGTGAAAGCGCTCATATGCTGCACTTTGTAGGGTTTAAATTTGGTTTTCTTTTGTAGGTGCCAGGCGAGCCCAACATTTCATACATATGCTCACGGTACTATCGGGCTCCTGAGCTGATTTTTGGAGCTACTGAGTATACAACTGCGATAGATATGTGGTCTGTGGGTTGTGTTTTGGCGGAGCTTCTCCTCGGACAGGTTGGTTCCCCCCTTCCATCACCCCCTCCGCCCGTGTTGGATTCAGCCAAACCCCACCACCCCCCCCCCCCAAAAAAAAAAAAACTTGTGGAGCACGGGTAGAGAATTAGTCTACGATTTCTCACGAAATGGGCATTGCCTTTTTATCATTGGGACTCTTGTCTCCCTGGAGAGTTGAGGGCATTCATATACAATGAGTCTGCTTTCACAAATTTGCAATGATTTCTTGTTCCTTCTAAATGCAATTGATTCCCTGACTTAAGATGTAAAATGATCCTGGAGATGAAAATATGTTTTCTTTTTTCTTTTTTGGGTTAGGGGGTGGGGGGTTGGAGGGCGCTATGACGGATATGTGTGTAACATTTATTAGGTTTAACGATTTTCATATGAAGTTTAGTACCCCTTATATGTCATCATTGTTAAACCCATATGCAGCCTCTATTTCCTGGTGAGAGCGGTGTTGATCAGCTGGTGGAAATTATTAAGGTGTGCTTGCAGATTCTTGGACTTCAACATTTACAGCCACCTCGTGCATTTCATTCATCTAACTGTATGGTTTGTCTGGTTCATGTAGATTCTAGGAACACCAACCAGAGAAGAAATAAAGTGCATGAACCCAAATTACAGCGAATTTAAGTTTCCTCAAATCAAGGCTCATCCATGGCACAAGGTTTGATCTTTTCTTCTTCTGGTGGTTTGATTTTTCCTTTACTATGTTGCACGAGGTTCTATTTGGGTGAAAATGTTAACCCATTGGCGATTTCACTTCTTTTTTTAGTACTTATATGAGATATTTATTTCAGGTCTTTCACAAGCGTATGCCCGCAGAAGCTGTTGATCTTGTGTCAAGGATGCTCCAGTACTCGCCAAATCTTCGATGCACGGCTGTGAGTAGTCCTTTCCTTTCTCTTTCTGTTGCCCAAATCAAGTCACTATGCATATCTTCGGCTGATTATGTTGATTATGCTCTGCCATGGAGCGAATAGCCTGAAGTCCTTGACTTAATGATTAAGACTGTGTCAAGCTAAATTTTTTAAAAAATAAATAAATATGAAAAGCAGACCAGTTAGGGTATGGCAGTGCTTTTTATTGGTTTGGGGGGGGGGGGGGGACACATTTCCCAAGTCTCGACTAGGTCAGGAAATGTTTACCTTAAGAGTAGAACTTGAGAAGTTCTAGTTAGATGGCAGTCTGCATGCTGTCAAGCCAAGAGCTTGGCTTAGGTGGTATATCGTCATGGTGTGTCCACAAATACGGGAATTCCCAGGAGGGCTTCAGTATCCTGTCATATGCTTCAACAACCCCCCCCCCCCCCCCAAAAAAAAAAAACCCCCAAAAAATCCAACCTAAACAACAGAACATTGAAAAAGGTAAAACCCTTGTCCCTGGGGTCCTACTCTCTTCAGGTAAGAAACCAAAATTGTAAAGGTTGAATTCCACACCTGAATAGCTTCAGATAGAATGCCCTTAATGAGCTCGCCTTGTTATTAATGGTTTATACAACTACACTTTGGAAATATTAGAGGATCCTGCTTTGTAGTCTCTCACACTATAGGATATTAACCACATCATGGATAGTGAAGATTTCAAAACTACTTGCTTAAGACCCCCCACCCCTTTCAAGCACCTTCCCCACTGCCGCAGGTATTCTTCATAGTCAGGCTCTATCTTACGTTATCTAGCATTCTGCCCAGGTTGCTTCTTATTTATTTAGGTTCTTGGTATCAAAAATGATGACCTAACGCCCTTTCCAACCATTTTGTCAGCTGGAGGCATGTGCTCATCCTTTCTTTGATGACCTGAGGAACCCGAATGCCTGCTTGCCTAATGGCAAACCCCTTCCTCCTCTATTCGATTTTACGTCTCAAGGTATCTTTTTCTGTCCCCTCCTTTCTTTTCCCTTCCAGTTGTTGAACCAGATCTTTTTGCCCTATTGATTGGTTTCTCATCCTGATGTTACAGAGCTAGCTGATGCAACCCCTGAACTACGTGCACGCCTTGTCACTGAACCTGTGAAGAAGTAAAATGGATGGTAGTCAGTGATTGGCGGTGTAATTTTTTTCCTTGGTTTGAGTAGCTGCCCGTGGGCGATAGAAGCCTGCTATGAAAGTGCTTCAGAAAATTCTCCATCTTTTTGTTCAGGAATCAGCATAATATATTAGATGTGCAGATTCACTCACTGGGCAGATACGCGCAGTTGATTGTTGTGGTGCCCTGCTCTGAGCTGCCGATGGGGAATTTCGAGATGAAGTGGGATATGTGCGTCACTGGAGGTTAATGGCTATGTTTTCAGAGTTATACTCCTCTCTCGAACAACAGGCAAGTTGGTCGTGTGATATATTTGTAACCTTTTGTAATCTTTGAAAAAATAAAAAAAAGCTTAGATGGAGTTTTTGGCTATTAGGGATCATGATTCAGCGATACTTTGTGTGTGTGATGTTTGTGGAGAAATTCAGTACCATTCTCGTTCTGTCATCTCTTCCCCCTTGTTGAGGGATGTTTTAATAAAAACCTGCACTCTTTTGTAGGATTTATGTATAGTTGAAAGTGTGATCCCCCCCCCCCCAACCCAAAAAAAAGAACAAAGAAAAGATAAATGGATCCATTTGAATTCCATTGTCATAAAAAAGGGTCCTTATTCCCTCTGTACATCAATGGTATTTTCCGTGAAGTAACAGTGGGAAAGCGACATCTATGCACTCATCGGATGCTCACTCAGGCTTGGCAAATCTTCTTGTTTTAATTAGAGTAATATGTGATACAAATTTAGTGTAAACTGGGGGCTAAATTTAATCATTTACAGCTCCGAACTAAATACAGCTGCTACAGTACTCGGTACTCTCACGAACAAAGAATGAACAGGAAGCTCGAAGGGGGGATTGGGGGAAGGGGGCTCTGAAAGCCGCAAAATTCTTGTCAGTGAGATGTTACCACCGCTCTTCAGCTTTCAAGACAGCTCTTCCATGCGAACAACCTCTGTCTTTCTTCATGAAAAGTGGAAATCATTAATAACCCACCTGAAATCAACAACTGACGATGGACTTTAATGCCGACACTTGCAACACCTGAAGCACCACCTACGGTTAGACTTCTAGATGAAGCTTAACATTCATATTAAAGGAGAATGGATGGAGGATCAGGGGAGATAATCAGCATCAAGGTACCAACAGAAGGATTTATACCTCCGAACTAGTAAGTGGTAACCTCACATTTCAGTACTTCCACCACCTCCACAGATTTCTCAAGAGTCAAGAGAAAGCGCAGCATTCTCATGCAGACGCTTGCCTAAAGTCACTGGGATCACCACGGCTGTTGTGCTCGGTTTTCGGAATCTGGGTTCTATTAGAGTACTTCCTCTCTGCCAGTACTTGCACCAACATTCAACAGTGCCAAGGAGGAATTGTGCCCATGTGACAGGAAGCAGGGCAGTCATGAAATTCTTGTCTGCTACTGACTCTACCTATATTTGCACGGTTGAAAATTCTTGTAAAGGTTACAACGAAGTATGAAGAGTTAAAAGACATGAAACTGCAATCTTGAATGAGCTCTGCATTTTTTTACTAGCTGCTGTAATTGAGAATCATGAGTAGTTGGTGTTGCAGATAGACAAAAATACAAATGTAGGAACATGGGAGCTAAAAGTTTCCTGTAAGAAAAAAGGGTAAGCTGACCCTGGCCCTAATCCAGGCCTTGAGTTTCCAGCAGTCTACACCAGGCTCTAATCCAGCTCTTATATTGAATTAATGTTCTATAGTTAGATTATTGGTTTTTTACCAGTAAAATTCTTTCTTTTCATGACTCCTGCTCAGTTTATCACAAGCCATCAACAATCTCCAGCCACCTTTCTCGGGTATCCATGCATGTTTTTGATCCCAAGTTTATCTGACAGGAACCAAGATAAAATGAACCATGTGTTTGGGGGAAAAAACAAAATAAGTTTATGGGTCTTTTGGAATCAACCTCTATGCGGCAATACCCGCATAGGTGAGGCCATCTACATCTAGATTATGCGGAACCCACACTGAGAGTTGTTGTTGTTATTGTGGTTGTGGCTGTGCTAGTTGTGTGTGGGGGAAAAAGGAACAGAAAAGATAAATGCAAGAGTGAGGGTTTAGAGTGGAAACAATAGACAATAGGAACTTTGCTGGGGTGCAAAATTCCACGGCCTTAACCTAACTCCTGACTCAACAGGATGACACCCCTTCAATGAAGAAGGAAAGAAGCAGGCTACAGGATGAAATATCTCAACAAAAGCTACAATTTTCTCTCTAGATATAAGTGAAAATTTCTAAATCTTGGCATGTATCTGCAGAAGTAGTAACTCAAGAGACTCACAGTGAAGATCACGGAATAATGTATAAACATCTTCGTTCAGCCGCAACGAGGCCGGCTAATTTCATTCAAATTACCGGACAACCATCCCGGATCTGGCCTATAAGCACGAGAGCTGCATGGGCCTTGGCAATTTCAAAATCTCACATTTTCTGAACGGCAGGTTGCAATATCAATAGAGTAAAAATTCTTCTGGCAACCACTAAGCTATACATTCCAGAAACGATCAAAGGATTAGAGTTGGAACGCATCCAATGAAGCACCTCCACTCTGAATGAAGTGTCCATTCCTTGTGATGAATCAGGTGATTGATGCATCAGCTTCAGATCTACCAATAATCATTACAGGAACATAACCCGTTTTGAAAATGATGGAACCGGTTTGGGTCCCTTAATATAATGCGCCTATGATATACTTCCGATATAAACTTCATAGCAGTATGGCAATCTCCACAAACTCTAATGTTTTTGAAAACACGAATGGGCAATTGAGGAGGCAAAACAACAAGCCCAAATGCAACTGCTAGCTTTTCACTGTGATAAGCAAGGCCAAGCTCCTTGTCCATGTCATCAGTGTCATGCAAAGCAAAATTCTTGTCGGGCACATATCCAGCCTTTCTGATTAGTATGACAATCTCATCAACCTTAGCATAAATCTCTGCTGTACATGGATGGCTTTTATCAGTAGAAGTGAATTTATGCACTTTACCTTCCATCTCAACCCAACTACAACCAGGCTCTTTAATGATTGCCTTTGATCTCATTGATCTACGGGTTCTTGCAGCTTCTTGCCATTTACCAGCTGCAGAATATATGTTTGCCAGCAAAATATAGGGTACAGCATTTTGGGGTTCCAATTCGAAAAGGTTCTTAGCTGCTCTCTCTGCCATCTCTATGTTTCTATGGAGCCTGCATGCAGCAAGCAGTGCCTTCCATATGCTTGCATCCGGTTCCACTACCATCTCATTCAGTATCTTATTGGCTTCCATCATTTTCCCAGATCGCCCTAATAGGTCAATAATACAAGCATAGTGACATCGGCCTGGCTTTATCCCGTAATCCTTCTCCATGGATTCAAAATAGCATTGACCTTTCTCCACAAGACCAGCATGGCTACAAGCGAACAGCAAACCGACGAAGGTAACAGAATCAGGTTCTATACCACTTGCCAGCATCTCATCATACAACTTTATGGAGTAAGTCCCCTCACCGTTTTGAGCATAGCCAACAATCATTGAGGTCCAAGAAATTAGATCTCGCATTTCTGCCGAATCAAAGACTGTAAGTGCTTCTTCCATACATCCACATTTCGCATACATAGAAATGAGGGAGTTGTCTACAGATAAAGATGATTCACAACCTGATTTAACGAAGATTGCATGCACTTGCTGTCCAAATTGCAGGACAGCCAGTTCTGCACAAGCACCCAAGATGCAGGAAAATAGATATTCATCAAGATAAACCCCTGCAGTTCTCATGTTGCTCAACAATTGCATTGCTTCTTCATGCAAGCCATTTTGTGAATAGCCAGAGACAAGGGAAGTCCACGACACCATGTCCTTATTTAGCATCTTGTTGAACATTTTAAATGCAGAGTCCATATCCCCTTGTTTCCCATACATGCCAATGAGGGCATTGCTCACAATATTGTAGTCCTCATATCCAGTCTTGATTGCCAAACAATGAAAGGACCGTGCAACCTTCAAATCAAAGTTCAAGGTTAAGCATTTCAGAATAGAGGGGTATGTAAAATCATCAATCTTCAAATTCAGCGCATGCATTTTCTTGAAGTATAAAAATGCCGTGTCTTCAAACCCCTCTCTAACGCAGGCAACTATCATGGAATTCCAAGCAGTCACGTTCTCAACTTCCACGGTCGCAAGTACTAACCTTGCATCATTAAAATCTCTGCACCTTGCATACATATCAAGCAGGGCACTTTGGACAAACACATTAGGGTCTAAACCACACTTAATTATGCAGCCATGTACTTGCCGCCCAAAATTTAGAGCCTCAACAGTGGCACAAGCTGCCAAAATGCTAGGGAAGGTAAACTGATTGGACTCTATCCCTTCCATATGCAAGTCTCGAAAGCACTCCATTGCCTCGTGCCCGTATCCGTTATGAGAGTACCCAGAAACCATGGCAGTCCATAGAAGATGACTCTTCGTTCGAGAAGCCGTTCTGAAAGCACATTCAGCTCCCAAAATGCAATTACACTTGGCATACATATCTACGAGGCCAGTAACTACAGATACATTGGAGTCTAATTGAGTTTTTACAGCATATGAATGAAGTTGTTCACCCCAGCGGAGCAAACCCAACTTTGAACAAATTCCCAGAATACTGCCCACAGTGAACTCGGTAGGCTTGAACCCATCATACAGCATTCGCCTAAACAACTCAAGTGCATTGTTTCCACACCCATGATGGCAATACCCAGAAATCAGTGAATTCCAAGTTATAGAACTCTTACACGGGGTCTCATTAAAAACCTTCCAGGCTTCACTAAACCTACCTGCATTGGCATACCCAGAAACCATAGTGTTCCAACTATACTCATCTCTTTCAGGCATTTCATCGAACATGTGGCGCGCTTCATCAAGTTTGCCGGATTTCCACAACTCCCTGAGCAGGCGATTATTTTCAATCTGCAAATGGGGAAACCCAGTACAAGGTACTTCCTTCCAAAGACAATGAGCCGATTTCCAGTGTTTAAGTCGATTAGATTTCGATGGCATTGAAGTAAAGCAACGATGCATGACCTAATGCCAATGTCAGTGATGTCTCTTCAAGGAGACGTTGTCTGGGCATTGTTGGGTGTAGCTAATGGTGAAGGCTTGCTCCGTGGTGATGAAGACGGAGTTTGAATCCTTGGCCGCCAGAAATGGCGGACTACACCGTATGCAGCGAAGTGATGATGGATCTGATAAAAACGAAAATTGGTGTGTGTTTGGGTAGTGAATATAGAGTTAATTGAAAAAGGAAAAGAAAAAGAAAAAGAAAAGAGTCAAATGAGAAGATAAAGGGGTCAACCATGCCACTGCCTGTAAATTTGATTTCGTGGGTTCCAATTTTTATTTTTAATTTTTTTTTTGGGGGGAGGGGGTGTTAAAGAGCTTCATTCATGAAAGTTCATCTAGGTAAACTTTATGTCAAATTGTATTTTCTTTCCTCAATAAAATTAGTCCTATTAACTTTAATGTAAAGATATTAATGTCCAATGAAAATATTTCATTTAATAAAATATTTTCACCGTCCAATCAATATTTTTCTTTTTTTCTTTCCGCATCATTAGGGTTTGTGTTTCTTTTTAAATAATGTTTACTATGGAATGATCATTTTAGATTTTTTATTCCTTAAATTATATATTGATATGCCAATCAACTTTGTTTCTCGTTTTAGACCATCATATAGCAACTTGGTGAGAATTTCAAACCTTTTTTTCTTCTTTTTTGGGAAAAGTTTTCAATTTTTTTACCATTCATTAAGATGTTAGATCTTCACTTCTATAACGAAACCAAAAAAAAGTTATTTTTTCACAACGTTAAAACAATTTTGCTAATTGTGTCCTTAGGGTGATATATAATAGCGAATAAAAAGCAAGTATTCCCTTTATTCATATGGAATTTTATCTAGTTGACTTGTATGTATGTGTATATATATATATATATATATATATATATATATATATATATATATATATATATATATGTATGTATACA